>PITB01033522.1:0-13946 GCA_004024585.1 Paradoxurus hermaphroditus | reverse complement strand
CCACTCACCCAGTCCTGGACTATCTTATAACCTCACTTGGGGACCCTGGAGCTCCTGGCCTCGGTCCTGACCCTCCAACCTGGCCTCTGACCTGCAATCCTGCAACTCCGTCCCTGGCCCCTGATCTTATGACCAAGTTCTGATATCTCTGACCTTTAAATCTGACCCTTGACCCTGTAACACCCGTTCTGGCCCCTGACCTTGTTACTCTGATCTTACTTCCTTGACCCGGAAACTTCGACCCTGGCTTTATGGCCTGCTAACCCCAACTTTAACCCAACGACCAAACCCGTGACTTTGTAAGTTCCCGATCCCAACCCTCGACCTCACGACTCCTCTTCCTGACCCTGTGCCTTTGACTCTAACCCCACACCCTAAACCCTAACCCTCCAGCCACGAATCCCAACTCCGGCCTCAGAATGCAAATCACCACCCAAGACCCGTGAACTCCGTCTGCCCTGCCCAAGCCCATGGCCGCCTCCTATGATCCCCGCTTCTCAGGCACTTGGTGAAGGTGGGGCAGGGACGGGCAGGCTCTGTGGGGGGGGTCCTGGACCTCGCCTCCTTGCCCAAGCCGCGAGCATCAGGAAACACCCCGGGAGGGGCCGGAGGAGAGGACAGAGGTGTGGCCCACGCGCCCCAGCGCGGTGGATTCCGCCCGCGCCCGCCCAGGCTGCACGCACCTGTACCAGTTGGTAAGCGTCATCATTATGTGGAGGGACGCGAGCACCAGGCAGAGGTGGAAGAAAGAGTAGCTGTAGGTGACACGGTCCCGCTCATTGTCGAAGGCCCGGCCCTCGCAGGCCACCACCTGCTGCTGCTGCGTGGCCTCCAGCATGGACGGGCACTCCTCCGTCTGCATCAGGTTGTTAACCTGCCGGTGGTCCGAGGAGCGCAGGCTGTGGGGGAGGGAAGAAGCAGGCGGGTGGGCGGCTCCGGGGGCCTCGCTGGTCGTGGCAGCGGGCACAATGGCTCTAGAACCTCGGGGCCCGGTGACCCGGTGATTAGGCTCTGGGGCCCGGACTAACTAACTGCTTTGACTCTGGACTCCATTCCCGCTCCCCCTGTGACCTGAGGCAAGACACTTAACCTCTCTGAGCCTCTGTGAAATTGGGGCTAACAGTACCTTCCTTGTAGAGTTACCAGGAGGATTAATAACGTAAAGCCCTTAGCACTGCGGCCAGCACAGAACAGACACTAAAGAAACAGGCGCTATTACTCAGGTTGGCCATGTCCGTAAACAGGTACTGAGTACCCAGTACCGCCAAGGACCTAGCCAGGTACGACATTCACCACTAGTGTTAATCATTAAGAATACCCGTTTGCTATTAAGTTTGTTTTCCTTCTATTAGGTGAGTAGTTTTACCAATGATGTCCCCTTTCTTCATGTTTATGATTTAAAAATACTAAGAGTAATGATTTTTTTGTCATTTCTTTTCTGTAACAGGGTCTTGATGTTTTTAACAGTAAATAATGGTTTGGGACACACACAGGCAATTTTGAGACTCCCATTTGCATTTGGAAAAAAAGTGACACAGAAGGAGCGCTGGGCTCCAGCCCCACCCCATCAGGTGGAGAAGTCACCCACTGAGCGTCCGCTGACCCCAGTCGCCAAAATATCGTACTGACGTCTAATTCATAGGAGCCCAGGTTCCGGGGACATAGCTGCGCGTGGCTGCACCTGCTCCTTTGCTTTCTGGGTTCTAGGAACCGTGCTAAGAGCAGACGGGCCTCTGGGGTGCCCGCTCGGTCAATTAAGCCTCTGACTCCTGGTTTTGCCTCAGCTCATGATCTCATGGTTCGTGGGTTTGAGCCCCACATCAGGCTCTACGCCGACAGCATGGAGCCTGCTTGGGATTTCTATCTTCCTCCCTCTCTCTCTGTCCCTCCCAGCTGGCTCTCTCTCTCCAAAAAATAAATATATCAACATAATAAAAAAGTTAAAAAAAAAAAAAAAAAAGGACAGGCCCCTGGGCTCTCAAAGCCACTGCCCAGCCACCGCATGCCGGGGAGGCGTGCTTTCTGGAAGCAGCCGGAAACGGCTCCGTGCCTGGATCGGGGCAGGCAGGGAACATGTCCTCACGGTCTGCGGCCACTGCGTGCTCGCAGCGTCAGACAGGTGGCCACTCCCCCAGAGCCTCCTTTTCTGTAACTCGGAGGCGATGCGGGCTTTCCCAGAGGTGACGAAGACAGATGTCTGCGAACTGCCCAGGCTTGGCGTGGAGAATGGGTTTTGAAAAAAAGTCAGGACAAAACAAAATGTAAAACAGCCTCAAAATGTTCCGAGACGGGCAGGCTGCTCTCAGGAAAACAGGCCCTGCCCGGGCTGGAAGAGGAGAGAGGCGCCCTCCGGGCAGTCAAGGGGAGGCATGGAGGAGGTGGCGTCCGGAGCTGCGCTGGGCCTCCAGGGGGCAGTAGCGGGTCTGCCAGGTAGAGCGTAAACCGCACTTCTACTCAATATTAGATCTGGTGACTTTCACGAAACAGCCGCTCGCCGCCACCCAGCTGTGCAAATGTTCACAGCTGTGTGCAATGAAAGCAAACACTTACTTGGCGCCCACTCCCTGCCCAGTTCTTTTCTGCGTGCCTTACACATACGGACTCATCTACCACCCTTCCACAACCGGGGGAAGGAGGGACTATTTTCAGCCTTATTTCCAGATCAGCAAACCAAGGCACAGAAGGAAAGGTGAAGTGACCGGCCCGAGATCGCGCTGCTCGTAAGTGGCAGTGCCAGGTTCAAACACAGGCTGTTTGGCTCCGGAGTCCACACCGATAAACCCTTGCTAAGATGCCCCTTTAAAAAAAAAAGGTGTAATGTGGGCGCCTGGGTGGTTCAGTCGATCGGGCATCTGACTTCGGCTCAGGTCACAATCTCACAGTTTGTGGGTTCGAGCCCCGCATCAGGCTCTGTGCTGACAGCCCGGAGCCTAGAGCCTGCTTCGGATTCTGGGTCTCCCTCTCTCTCTCTGCCCCTCCCCCACCCCTCAAAAATAAAAATAAGCATTAAAAAAATAATAAAAAAAAAGTTGTTATGTGATCTTATGTAGGAGCTGCCCCCTCTCAGGTGACACTGTGGGGTCGCAACCACTCTGGGCCTTGGAGGTTACCCTCCTCCTTTTATGAGGAGGACACCGAAGCTCAGAAAGGGGAAGCCACTTATCCCAAGACCACACAGCAGAGCGACAGCCCGTACCTGCTGGCCCCAGTCCAGGCTTCTCCCCTGCACCCTACAGAGCTGGGCACATGCCAGCCGGATGTGCAAGGACCCTGGGCCGGGGGGCAGTGTCCAGCCATGCCTCTGCTGCCCAGTCACGCGGTGCCCCCCGAGGGACACGGTTTCTCCACCAGCGCAATGCTGGGCGTGCACTGGCTGAGGGCGCCTTCCGCCGTGGTGTCTTGGCTCCCACATCTTCTCCTTGTTCATGCCATCAGGCTCCCCCCATCATGACACCTCCCCAGAAGCCAGACCCCCGCCCTACCTGATGAAGACGGTGCACAGGATAAAGAGGATGAGCCCCACGATGCTCGGCGCGTCCCACCAGTGGGTCTCGTAGCCCTCGGGGCCCGCCAGGATCGTCTCGTTGCTGAAGTGTGTCAGCAGGTGGGGGTTGCATTTCTGGTCTAGGGAGGGGGGCACGGTTACCCTCGGCCCACGCGGGCCAGGTCCGAGGGAGGGCAGACAGCCAACCCGAATGGACAGACAGACAGCTGGCCATCCAAATCCCAGCAACCGACGGAACCTAGCAGACAGATGACTTAGCGGCCCAACTCCTGGAACGGACACGGTCCTCCCACTCCCTGAAGGACCAGCATGGGGAACAGGCTGGGAGGTGTCCCTGACACCTGGGAGGGTCCCCGGCCCCCCCGGAGGGCCGCTACTGACCCAGGAACGAGCCCGGGCTTCCTCGAATCCAGGCCTGTACTCACCAGGGACACTGGACAGGGCCAACCAGGTGACAAACACGGTGTAGAGCGTGATGACCGAGGCCTGCAGCAGACCCGAGTTGGGCTGGGCGTCCTGGCAGAGGCAGCCATGGGGAAGACCCCCGTCAGTCCTGAGGGACACCCCACACCCGGCGCCTAGCCCACTCGCCCCCAACCAGGGGGCCTCAGAAACCCCCAGCATCCTAGGGCCATCCCACCCCGCATCCTTTGGGAAAACACAGCACCCGGCCACCCCCCACCCACCCCATCCACTCAAACGTGGAGTCTTCATTCTTTCCTCAGCCGCTCCCCTGCTGAGAACGCCTCCCTGGGAAAAGTCTCTTCATGCTCTGAATTAAAGCCCTCCCTGGTTCACCCCTGCCATGGTCTCCCCTCGAGCTCCTCCCCGCCCACTGCACTGCAGCCAGGGGCCTCCTCTCTGGCCACAGAACCCACCAAACCCTCTCCCACCTCAGGGCCTTTGCACTCGCCATGGCTGCTCCCTGACATGGCCCTCCCCAACATCTCCGCACGGCCAGCCTCTCCTTAGCATTTAGGCCTCAGCTTAAGTTCCCAGGGAGGCCCCCTAACCCAGACCCCAGCAGCAGCCCCGCGCCCACCTTTTGTTGGCTCTCTTTTATTGCCCACACAGCACCCATCATCCCAAAGTATCTTACGTGGCCTCGTCTCCTATTGGCGGCTCGTCCCCACCCCTCGCTACACACACACTTGACAATAAGAATCTAAACTCTGTGATTAAGAGCGCAGGCTCGGGGGAGGGGCGGGTCACCCGGGTGGCTCAGTCGGTTGAGCATCCAACTCCTGATTTTGGCTCAGGTCATGATCTTGTAGTTCGTGAGATTGAGCCCCCACATCGGGCTCCACGCTCACAGCTTGGAGCCTGCTTGGGATTCTCTCTCTCCCTCTCTCTCTCTGCCCCTCTCCCTGCTCGAGTTCTCTTGATCTCATAAATAAATAACTTAGGGAAAAAAAAAAAGGCACAGGCTTTGGAGCCAGCCTGTCAATTCCGCCCCCAGCTAGCTGGGTGACCTCAGGTGAGGGTCTTTCCTCCTCCAAGAAAGTATGAAAGTGGAAAGAGGGGGCGATGACGGTGCACGACTAAATGACAGGACGGATGCCATCAACTGGTAGCTGTCGTCATTCTTCCCCCTCTCCCCCCACAGCTGTACCCCCCACATCTACAACAGGGCCTGGTGTACAGCAGGTGTTCCGGAAGTATTTGTTGAATGGATCCGGATTGCTGTGTGAGCTGGGACAGAGGCGTCACCCTCTCTGGGCTTCGATTTTCTCCCCTGGAAATAGAGGGTCTGAGCAGAAGGGAGGTTCCCCACCTTTCTGCTAAAGACCCTCAGAGGCTACCCAGGCTAGCTGTGAAGCCCCGGGGGGCGGAGATCCCCAACCGTGAAGCACCCCCGGGCTCACGGAGCTTTCTGAAGACCACCCGATGACCTGGGGAGCCCCACCCGTGACCCCAGGTGGCCTGGGACTAGAAACTGGGGAACGTCACCTCCCAGCACCCCTTGTTGAGGGGTCCAGGAATCGTCGCTCAGCGGTCCTCCCTGACGGTCTCCTGATTCCCACAAAGACAACAACAATAACGACAGTTAATGTCTGATGGATGCCTGTATCCCAGCCCTGTTCCGTGTCTTCGCAAACTCTATCTCCAGCCTGCAAATAACTCCAAACAGTAGGTATTATCCTCATTTTGACGTTTGAGAAGAGAAAAGCACAGAGAGGTGAAGGCACTCTCCCAAAGACACCCAGCAGGCAGACGTGCAAACTAGGACTCCAACCCAGGGAGGCCGACTTGGGAGTGCACACTCTCAGCCCAAGCGTCTGTGACTAACAGCCCTGTCCCAGGACCCCCAAGGTTCCCACCAGAAGTCCCCCACACCAAGAGGCCTGGCGTCAATCCGGATGGGCTGAGCCAGGCGGGCTCACCTGGACCTTGGGCAGGACGGCGACGATGGAGACACAGACGCAGAGAGTGAGGTTGAGGCCGATGAAGATCTTGCCCTCGTAGCAGGTGCCGGGGTGGGTATAGTAGATGAACAAGAGCGTCACGGCCGCAATGGACAGCGTGTAGAAGAGGAGGGTGAAGAAGAAGAGGCCTGGGCAGGAGGGGTGGCACGCGGCAGGGTCAGGAGGCACAGGGACCCCCGTGCCCCCAAGAGGGCTTCTCGGGCAGTCCCCCGCGTGGGCCCTTGGCTTCCTCATTGGAGGAATGACATCAGAGTCTCCTGAATGTCCGTCATTCACCAACGCCTGAACTGAAATGACTCCCTTGCCATAAGGGTTAAGAAGTTAACCATTGGGGCGCCTGGGGGGCTCAGTCCGTTGAGCGTCCCACTTCGGCTCAGGTCATGATCTCACGGTCTGTGAGTTCGAGCCCCGCGTCGGGCTCTGTGCTGACAGCTCAGAGCCTGGAGCCTGCTTCGGATTCTGTTGTCTCCATCTCTCTCTGCCCCTCCCCCATTTGTGCTCTGTTTCTCAAAAATAAATAAATGTAAAAAAATTAAAAAAAAAAAAGAAGTTAACCATGAAGAGAAATAAGATGACTACGAAACAGTCTTTTAAAAAGAAGTCAATTTGAGGGGCACCTGGGTGGCTCAGTCGGTTAAGCGTCCAACCTTGGCTCAGGTCACGATCTCACGGTTCCTGAGTTCGAGCCCCCACATCGGGCTCTGTACGGACAGCTCGGAGCCGGGAGCCTGCTTCGGATTCTGTGTCTCCCTCTGTCTGCCCCTCCCCCTGCTTGCACTCTGTCTCTCACTGTCTCAAAAATAAACATTAAAAAAAAATTTTTTTAAACAACCGGATGCATAGTGACCTGCTACAGCCCTGCCCTCTCTGTCAGAGAGACCAGCCATGTATGAGAGGCGTGAAACCGAACCAGCTCCTGAGCGCGCCTTTCTCCTTGATCGGCTCAGAAAGACAGCTGAAGGGCCACCCGTCCTGCCATGGGGGCTTCTGTGACCAAGTGTCATTTGGTTTGGTCTGGGACGGCTGCGCGTGGCCCGTCCCGTAGGAACCGCTGAGGCCCCTCGGGTTCGGCTCTCCTCCGTCCGCCCCCTAAAGCGACCCCAGAAGCAGCTGCCCTTCCCTCCATCTGCCCTGGACAGTGCAGCTGCTGCCCTGGGGCAGGGGGGCTGCTCCAGATGCCCTCCTGTAGCTTCGGGGACGCGCTGACGCTCGGGAAGCCGCGGTCCCCGAGTCTGGAGGCCGGCCGGGCGGCGCTCACCTGCGTACCAGGCCCGGGAGTCACACTCCTCCGCCTTGGCCAGCCACCGCTGGTTCCAGCAGTGCGCGAAGTCGACGAGCAGCACCAGCTGGATGAGGAGGAAGAGGAAGGAGCCCGCGACGCCGCAGTAGAACCAGGCTGGGGAGGGAGAGCGGGGAGGAGTGAAGGGAGGGGAGGCGAGGCCGCGCGGGGGCAGCCCGGGCGCCGGGATTCCCGGGATGGACGCAGCGGGCACGCTCGCTCCTGTCATCTCCCTCTCGCATACATTTATTCACGCGACGGTCGTTTATGCCACGCCCTGCCATGGTGACCCTGAGAAGCAGCAGAGTCCCTGCCCTCAGGGAGCTCCTAGCCATGCACAGAGAGGCAGTGCAGGTGCCAGGGTCTGGGTCGGGCCGAGGCAGGTTCCGCCTGTCCCCATGTTGGCCAGAGGCCATGTGGCCAAGCACCAGGGTGCTGTCTCCCTGGGCGGGGGGGGGGGGGGGGGGGGGGGGGGGGGTAGGGGGCAGCGACCCAGGCAGCAGCCTGAGATCCGTGTGTTAGGGCAAAGAGCAACCCCCACCAGTGCTCGTCCCTCTGGAGACGCACCCGCACCCCCTCCCGGGAGCCCCCCCATCCCTCCCGCCAAGGCCGCCTACCGTCGGAGAAGGAGCCGTCGGGGATGTAGAACGCGCCCACGGTAATGCCCACGAAGATCAGGAACTTAAAGAACCAAAACCTGTTGGGGGTGGGGAGGAGAGCCAAGGGGGCTGAGTGGGGGGAGGGGACCAGGATCCCCACCCCCAAAGAGCAGGGACCGGGACAGGTGAAGAGGGACTTTCTCGTGGTCTGATGGGCGCAGAAAGTCTGTCCTGGCCCTGGAAAAAACCCCGACGGGCAGGGGGAAGGGCCAAGCTGGAGTGACAGTGGCCACCGCGTTCTTGCCCCAACTGTGTCACCTAAGTGCTGTGTGGCCTCAGGCACCTTCTTGCCCTTTCTGACTTATTCATCTGAGAAGCGGGAGTAACTGAACGAGCTGCTCTCGGTGCTTCGGCGGCTCCGGAGCGCGGGCAGGGCTGGAGCTGGGGTCGGGCAGGGGGGTCCCGGCTGCGGGCAGGGGCGCCCTCACCCGTTCTGGACGGCCGCCCGGGGGTCCCGGCTGCTGCGCACGCAGAGCATGAGCAGGGCGAAGAGGAAGAAGAAGGCCGCCATCGCAAAGCACATGCGGTAGACGGCGCGGCGGCCGAGCAGGGAGCCGCAGTCGATGTGGCCCTGCAGGACGACGGGGGTCCCAGCCCCCTCCTCACACACCCACGGCAGCTGTGGGGAGACAGAGCAGCGTGAAGGCCCCCCGGGACCCCCGCCAGGAGGGAAGCCTCCTCCTTCCCCTCCATCTGCACCCCTGCCCCACCCCCCACACCCCAGGACAGACGGGGGACCCAGCGTCCAGGCACAGGGCGTCACTCTCCGCTTGTCTCCCTGCTGTCGCCCCTGCAGCCTCAGGACCGCGTGGCTCCGTGGGAAGCCTAAATGCCGCCCTGGGTCTGTGCCACGCTGTGAAACGCGGAGAGGGAGGAAGAAGAGTGACCCCAAACGGGGCCCGGGCGCTAAGGAGGGGACGGCATGCCCCGGGCCAGTGTCCGGGGGACAAGGACAATTAGGAAGATTCTCCAAGGGGGGCTCATGAGAAACTGGAATTCCCGCGGGAGGTTCGAACTCTCCTCCCCACGTGAAGAAACGGCCACATCACCAGCCTGGGTCCGTGGGCACGCGGGGACACTCCCGCCACTCCCGCCCAGCGGCCTCAGTGAGCTGGGCCCCCGGGCCTGGGCTCCCCGTCCCTCCCCGGAGGCCGGTCCTCAGGCCGCCCGCTCCCCTGCCTGTCCCCCGGGGCCGCTCACCTTGTGCAGCTGACTCTCCACGCCAGGGCTCAGCATGACCACGGACACCAGCACCCCCAGGAAGAGGAAGGCCGTGAAGACGAGGCGGCTCACGGTGGAGTTGGGGCTGGAGGGGCAGCAGCTGCACAGGATGCAGGGGGCGGAGCCGCAGAGGCAGGACGCCTGTGGGGGGGACGGAGCAGCACCCTTACTCCCGGCTTCCTCTCCCTCCCCCACCAGGAGCGCCCACCATGCGCCCGACCTGCCGGGTCCATGTCCCGAATCTTGGCCGAGACTGCGCTCCTCCTCCGATGTTATCCCATTTAACTTTCAAGCCCCAGAGGGCGCTGAGGAAACCACGCCTCCAAAAGGTTGGATCACATTGTTTCTGATGTAGGGGGAAGCAGAGTGGTGACAAATAGACACACAGACAGATAGATAGATGGATAGATAGATCCAGAAGACCAGCTCTGGCACTGATAAGCCGTGTGACCTTATATAACTCACTCAACCTCTCTGAACCTCAGTTTCTCCTTCTATGAGAATCATAATGGTACCTCCTTGTCACAGGAATTTTATTTTCTTGTTTTATTCATTTTTGAGAGGGAGTGAGCAGAGAAGGGCAGAGAGAGGGAGGGGCAGAGGATGCGAAGTGGGCTCATGGCGGACAGCAGTGAGTCTGAGGTGAGGCTTGAACTCACGAACTGTGAGATCATGGCCTGAGCCGAAGGCGGACGCTCAACTGAGCCACCCACATGCCCCAGGAATTTTAAATCGGAACCTGCTCCGGCTTCCTTTCCCCGCTCCCTGCTTAGCTTTTCTCCATAGGACTTACTATCATGGGATTGGCTTTGCATTTTACTCGTGTGCGCCCCCTCCCGTTTCTAGCACGTAAGGTCCACCAGGGCGGGGGTTTTTGTTCACCGAGGTAGACCCAGAAATCGGGGGATGGCGCCTGGCTCACAGCAGGGGCTCAGTGACTACCTATCGGACAAACGCAAAGTGTTTGGCGTAGCCCCAGACGTACACTAAGACCTCAAGAAACAGCGAGCCCGTGATAAACACCTGCTGAATGAACGGAATGTAGAATCGTGAGTGGCCACGATTTCCTGCTCGGGGGCCGGACCTGTCTCGGACTGCAGTGGCGGTCTAACCCTCTCCCTCTCCTCGGCCCAAGCTGGCGTCAGTCGGCCCCCGGCCCCCCTGGGGCTGGCTGAAACCACTTCGAGGGCTGGGGAGGCCACGGGATTCACGGCCGGCGCCCCAAAAGAAGACTGACCCTTCTGGAAACCGGGCCTGCCACCGGCTATACCTGGTCACCCATCTATCTTCCCCCAAACGGTCCCAGCTCCTCACCCAGGCACTTAAAAGTCAAGAGCAAGAAAAACACCGGCCCCGCCCTCCTACAGGAAAGACCCTCAATGATCATTACAACCTGTCCTGGTAGGTGCCGCCCGGGGAGCCACTGAGGGGGGCTCACTTTAGACCGGGGGTGGCGGGTCCCTTCCCTGAACAGTGACGTTTAAGCTGAGCCAAAGACTGAGGAGGCCCTCTCTTGCCCAAGGGGGAGAAAGAGTGTTCCAGACAGAGGGAACAGAGGCGGAGGCGGCTCTGGGGCAGTCAGGAGCCGGTGGATGGAGGAGGAGAAAGAGGCCCCTGTGGCCGAGTCTTTGGCGAGCGGGAGGTGGTGAGGTGGGCCAGGCTGGCGGGGCCCGGCAGCCGTGTCCAGAATCGTGGCGTCGATCCTAAGAGCGGAGGGCACCCGTCCAGGGTGGGAGGGACAGGGACAGCCTTACACCGAAAGACTGGCTCTACGGAGAGCAGGCTGAGAGACGCCACCCCCTACTTTCTGGACTGGTCACAAGGCATACGGCACACTCTGCTTGCAATGTAACTGCCCCCCGTCTCCCCTTCCCCTCCTGCCAAGAGTAGAAATGCCCCTTGTCACCCACCTCTGTCACCCACAAAGCCAAGTTCGACATGGATGCTAAATGAAGTCCTTGCAGAATGAATTTCTTCTTCTTGGTCCGAATCATAACTTGTCCAGCAACTTCTGGTTGCACCTGGCGGCACCCACCCAAGCCCTGCCTCTTACCCCCGGCTGCCTTTTGGAGGTGAAGGGGTAAGCGAATGCCAGAAAAGTGTTTTATAGACACAAAGAACATTTCGGCTATTAGTCCCATTTTACGGATGAGGAAACTGAGATCAGAGAAGTTAAGAACATTCCAGAATCACCCGGCAAGTGGAGAGCGGTGCTGGGAGTCCAGGAGCGACAGTGACAGCTATCCTTCATGAGTTATCCGGTCCCAGGCACCGTGGAACACAAGCGCCTTATCCACATTAAGTGTCACTGACACTGTGGAGTGTGTTGTAACCTCCCGCTTACGAACGGGGAGACTGACTCAGACAGGTGACATGACCAAGGTCATATGGCAAGTAAGCTTGAGGAGCTGGGGTTTGAGCTCATGTCCGTCTGCACCAAGGGCCCATCAGCTTATCAATGACAGTCTCATTTAATTTCAAAATACCAAGTGCCAAGCCAGGGCCTGGCTCTGGCTCGTTACCGTTAACCGTTTCCATTTGAGACATAAGAAACGCTTCCCCACTGCAATCGGGGGGTCTGGGCTTTCAATTCACTGGAATTCTCGGAGATCAAAATCCAGGTGTTGCCGACACCTGGAACCGCAGGATTTCCCACGGCCGGGAGCCAGAGAGACCAGGTCTCGGAGAGAAAAACACACAGCAGCCCCCGCCGCCAGCAGCTTCCAGTGGGCACCTTGGAATCGTTCGTACGTTCCAAGCCAGTCACTGCGCCTCCAGCATCCCTCCTACAAGCAGCTCTTCCTCCGGAAGCACCAGCTCGCGGGAGCACCAGCTCACGGGAGCACCAGCTCACGGGAGCACCAGCTCACGGGAGCAAGGGCAGACACGTGCGTACACACGCACACACGCGCACGCACGTACGCAAGACCACTGTGGCACTGTTCACACAAGGGAAGGAAGAGGGGAAAACTGAAAAGAACTAAATGCCCATCAAGACGTCGTGGTCCCCCCTCCCCCCTCCAAGAGGGAATCTTGGAGATGTGTAGATAACATTTCAATGGGAACATGTAGCTAAACAGAATTCGACATAAATTATGTCTCGATAAAAGTGATTTTATTCCTAAAGAAGAAAACTTTTAAATTAAGACAAGGGGGGCCTGGTTAAGCATCCGACTTCGGCTCAGGTCATGATCTCGCGGTCTGGGAGTTCGAGCCCCGCGTCGGGCTCTGTGCTGACAGCTCGGAGCCTGCAGCCTGCTTCGGATTCTGTGTCTCCCTCTCTCTCTCTGCCCCTCCCCACCCTCAAAAGTAAATAAACATTAAAAAAAAATTTTAAATGAAGACGAAAATTAAACAGGCACAAAGCTTTAGGCTTTATGGGCTCACGAGAATCTCAAGAGACTGCAAATAAACTAAATGCCCGGCACCAGGGGCCCGGGGGGTGGTCCATTTGCTCCATGGGCCGTTACAGGGGCAGGAAAGAAAAAAGTCACCGGCTGCAGAGCGACGTGGACTAACATTTATGATGCAACGTGAGAAGCCAAGGCAGGCACGGAGCTAAAATTACAAACCCCCTCCCCCAAACGCACTCAGGGGAACTGCAGCAACCGAGAGGCACCAAAACACTGGCTGTGCGCTGGCAGCAGCTGGGTTCTAGAAACGGGGAGTCCGAACTTAGGAAGCTCTGCGTCTTAGCGTTTTCAGGCCGCAAGGCTCCTTGGCATTCAACTGGTCCAACCTCTTTCTAATGAAGAATCACCAGGAAGGAGGCCTCTGCTGCTCACACGCTGCCAACGACCGGGAGCTCACCACCTCCTGAGGCCGAGGCACGCTGGACCGCTCGGGAGCCGGGTGTGGTTTGGCATAGTGGAGACAGGTTTTCATGAATCATTCAACTCTCTCCTGGTTGTGCCTAAAGGCAGGGACACGGGTTCTCGGAACCATTCCTGGGGCCCTGGGTAGGTGAGGGAGGCAGCTGAGGGGTGGGGCCACACTTTAAAGTTGTTTTGTTTAGGGGCGCCTGGGTGGCTCGGTTGGTTAGGCGTCCGACTTCAGCTCGAGTCGTGATCTCGTGGTTTGTGGGTCTGAGCCCCGCATCGGGCTCTGCGCTGACAGCTCGGAGCCTGGAGTCTGCTTCGGATTCTGTGTGTGCGTGTGTGTGTCTCTCTCTCTCTGCCCCTCCTCCACTCATGCTCTATCCGTCTCTCAAAAACAAACATTAAAAATAAAGATGTTTTGTTTAAAACAAACTGGCCCTCCACTTCGGGTATTAGTCAAAAAAGCAAGGACTCAAACAGGCCTCTCTGCACACCCATGTTTATACCAGCATTACTCACAACGGTCAAGAGGCGGAAGGCACCCAAGTATCCGTGGACCACAAAACGTGGTCTATCCATACGGTGGACTATTACTGAGCCTTAAAAAGGGCAGGAAATTCTGACACCTGCTACAACACAGATACGCCTTGGGGACATTACAGTGAGTAACATAAACCAGAGAGACAGAGAGCAGACTGGGGGTTCCCAGGGGCTGGGGGAGAGGGGAGCGGGGATTGGCACTGAATGGGTAGGGACTTTCAATTTGGGAAGGCGACAAAGTTCTGGAGATGGAGGGTGGGGCCGGCCGCACAACGAAGTGAATATAGTTCACGCCACTGAACCCTGCACGTAAAAATGGTTACACTGGTCAGTTTTATGTGATGTGTCTTTCACACAATAAGGAAAAAGGAGGGGGCAGCTTTCAAAGAAGAGTAAGCAGTTAGCTAGGGGAGGAAGGGAAAGGTGATCCTACAAGGCGATTAGCATCTGCTAAGCTGTGAGAAACACTGTAGCTTCGGGGCAGCTGGCAAGAGAGAC
>PITB01033521.1:0-13943 GCA_004024585.1 Paradoxurus hermaphroditus | reverse complement strand
GGCAGCACGGAGCCTGCTTGGGGTTCTCTCTCTCTCTCTCTCTCTCTCTCTCTCTCTCTCTCTCCCCCCTCTCTCTCTGCCCCTCCCCCACTCCTGCACACATTCTCTCAAAGTGAATAAATAAACAGAAAAACAGAAAATAGGATCAGAACGTAATGTACTTTTCAGAACGCGACGGGACATGATCTCAGAAATGGTTCGCGTAGCCCGGAGTCCGGGAGACCGAGCGTGGCCTCCGTTTAACGGCCCCAGAATGTGCGGGAGGCCACGTCTCAAGGCAGGGTCGCTTTCAGAGATGGGGAGCCCGCGTCCTGGGTCCTTCCCTCGACCTCCGGCAGCGGCTCCGTCCCGGCAGTACGGCGATGCCGTGACATTTGCTGTTGTGACCGTGGTTTCCCAGCCGAGAGCTCGGGGCAGCCTGACTGGGCCTGAGTGTGGACGGGCGCGACCCCCGTGTCACCCCTCGGGGGTGGAGGTGGGGGGGCGTGCTGGGGCGGCGAGACGGAAGGTTCGGCACCCGAATCTGTGCCTTCCGTCATCATTCGCTACAGGCCTGGGAACAAACGCCAGCGTCCGCTCGGCAGAAACGCCAAGGCCCCGGGCTGGTGGCTGTCCCCACAAAATTCACGCCCTGCGGGCGGCTCGAACGCGACCTCACGTGGGAATGGGGACTCTGCAGACGCAACTGGGCGAGGCCGCGCTCGAAGTCCAAGGCTGGCGTCCTTACCAGAAGGCCACCGAAGACCCAGATGCACGCGGAGGGACGGCGCCGCGTGCCAGCGGGAACAGACTGGAAGGACGCGGCCGCCACCTGGGGAAGGTCAGGGACGGCCAGCCCAGCAGCACCCCGGGGCTGGAAGAGGGGACAAGGACTCTGCCCGAGAGCCTCTGCGGGGAGTGTGGTCCTGCACACACTTCGATTTAGGACTTGTGGCTTCCTGGCCTTCTGTTGTCCGAGGTCTTCCAGTTTGTGGTTGTTTGTGACCGTGGCCCCAGGACTCCGACAAGGGTGCCCACAGGGGCCAAAGTCGCTCCACCAACCAGACGATGGACGCCCCGCGTTCCTGGGGACACACCTTTGTCCTTCCTGCCCTCCGCACAAGCCAAAGCTTCGAGTGACGGAACAGAGGCCAAGCACGAACCTTCCGAACCATTTTCAGAGCAAGCAGAGGCTTTGTTCGGTTGACGGCACCTGCAGCAGTGCCTGGCACACGGTGAATTATTATTTAAAAAATTTTTTTAAGTTTAAAAAAAATATTTTATTTAGTTTTGAGAGACAGACTGAGCACCAGCAGGGGAGGAGCAGAGAGAGAGAGGGAGACACAGAATCTGAAGTAGGCTCCGGGCTCTGAGCTGTCAGCCCAGAGCCCCATGCGGGGTTTGAACTCACAAACTGTGAGATCATGACCTGAGCCGAAGTTGGACGCTTAAACCGACTGAGCCACCCAGGCGCCCGAGAACCGTGTATTTCTTGAATGAGCGCACGAAGGACTGAATGTAGAGAACAAGAGAAGTCAGTTTCGCTGCTCTCCAAATGGAGGCGACAGGCTAAATGAATACTAAACAAATAATTGAAATAAAAAGTCAGCAAACAAAATGGTCGCGAATATAACGGGTGCAATGAAGGAACCGAACAGGGTGCTGAGATACAAAATAACCGGGAGGCCCAGGGCAGAATCAAAGTGGCAGGACATTTAGAAGAGAAGATTTAAAAAAAAAAAAGAAAGCAGGACATTTAAGGCGAGACTCATCAATGAGGATGAGAAGGAGCCAAGCATGGGGGGAAGGATTCCAGGAACATAGCAGGTGAGTGCAAAGGCCCTGGGGCAGAAAAGAGCTGAAATTGTTCCCAGCACTGGAAAACCCCTCGGGATGAGGGCTTGGCAAGTTGCAGACAAAGGGATGAGAGGCAGGTCAGGAAGGGGTGGAGGGCTGGGTCAACCCGAGCCTTGTCGGGGTGAGGTCCTGAGCCGGGGGACGGGGGTCAGATAAAATGCAGGACACGTATGTGTGGGGCACAGAGAAAAAGGATTCATTGTTTATCTGAAATATAACAGACGTTCTGTATTTTTATCTCCTAACTGTGGCGACTCTGGCTCGAGAACTGAAAGAGTAATGGCATCCTTCCGCCGAATGACTCGAGATTGAAAAAACGCTGGACGGTATTTTTAAATAGAATTCCTCTTTTTTTAAAATGTTTATTTATTTATTTTGAGAGAGAGTCTGCGTGAGCAGGGGAGGGGCAGAGAGAGGGAGAGAGAGAATCCCAGGCAGGCCCCGTGCTCAGTGCAGAGCCGGACGCAGGCCTCGATCCCAGAAGCCCTGGGATCATGACCCGAGACGAAACCGGGAATCAGGCGCCCCCCGCGCGCCCCCCGCTCGGAAGACTTTTACTCTGCACTTCGTTCACGCTGGTTCCTCCCTTCCCTTCTCTGGGGTTCCCGACCCACAGGTGTGTAGATGCGCAGTCTGCCCACTTGTGAGCGGTGGGCGCGGGGAGTTCCGGATTGCTCGGGGAAGTCTCTGGAAGAGGTTGGCCGAGGAAGACACACATTCCAGGTTTTTTTTTTTTTTCCAGCAAAGGTTTTTTTTATCGAGGCCGAATTCCTATAATGCAAAAGTATAAAAGTAACCGTTTTAATGGGAACGACACAGGGACCCTCGGTGTTAGAGCAGAAGCAGAGACCGTCCCCCCCTCCGCCTCCACGGTCCCCAGGTGGTCCTCGATCGATCATCCGTCCCCCGAAACCCACCCGTGCCGCCCAAGCCCGACCTCGCTCCTCCCCCTGGGGCTGGTCTGTTTGCTTTCACAGTCACGTGTAACAACAATAAAAGTAACCGTGAGCAACTAACGGGAGTTGATCGCCGTGTGAGATGCTGGGAACTTGCTCATTTACTCTTCAGAAGAACTCTGCGACCCGCTGGTTTTATAGCGGCATCCGCTAAGGCACAGAGAAGTTAAGCAACTTGCGCAAGGGCGCACAGCCATCTCATGCTCCAACTCAGCCAGGATGAGCAGTTCCCTTGCGAACTTGATCATGACAGGCTTACGACTTTTCTCGTCGCCCCCGCCCTCCGTGCCAACCAAATCAAGGCAAATTCTTAAAATAAAAATCACTTTGGTTTGAGAGGTTACCGAGGCGGAAGTTGGTGGCGCGGCGGGGTTCGGGGCGGGAATGACCTCCGACTGCCGGGGCTCTGGATTAGTGACTTACCATTTTCTTTGTGAAACGCGTGCTCGGAGTTGTAAAAAGGCTTGTGGACACCTCAGTGACGCGCGGTTGAGAATTCTCAGCCAGGGGCGCCCGGGGGGGCTCAGTCGGTTGAGTGTCCGACTTCGGCTCAGGTCATGATCTCACGGTCTGTGAGTTCGAGCCCTGCGTCGGGCTCTGTGCTGGTGGCTCAGAGCCTGGAGCCTGCTTCCGATTCTGTGTCTCCCTCTCTCTCTGCCCTTCCCCTGCTCACGCTATGTCTCAATGTCTCAAAAATAAATAAATGTTTAAAAAATTCAAAAAAAAAAAATCCTCAGCCAGAAGCCAGCAGAGTAGGGAACGGTCACTCACTCCAGCGTCAGGATGAGAAATTCAATGGAAAACCGCTCGTGGGTCTGACATTCGCGTCACCACTGGCGCTTTTTCCTGGTTTAAGCCTCATCGTCGCTCCCCCAGCCACGCAGCCGTTGGCGGGAGGAGAGAATAACTAATACCTTTCCAACTTCTTACTATTATGGCCGCGGGTCTGACCGGGGACGATGAATTCACGGCGCTCTCATTTCCCTTCGTGCCGCCTTCCCGTCTGAGGTAGAAATGAGACACGATTTTCCCCGGGGGAGCATCACAAGCTATAAATACAACTTCGCATTGTGTGCCTCGAGGTGTGATTCCGATACACCTTTAAGGTAAACATTTTCCTGGGTGAACTTTTAAAAAAAATTTTTTTTAAGGTTTGTTTATTTGTTTTTAATGTTGATTTATTTTTGAGAGAGAGAGAGACAGAGAGAGATAGAGACAGAGGGCAAGTGGAGGAGGGGCAGAGAGAGAGGGAGACCGAATCTGAAGCAGGCTCCAGGCTCTGACCTGTCAGCACAGAGCCCAACGCGGGGTTCGAACTCAGGAACCGTGAGATCGTGACCCGAGCCAAAGCCGGACGCTTCACCGACTGAGCAGCTCGGGCACCCGTTGGGTGAACTTTCTTGAATAAGCGTGATAGATTTTTTAAGAAGCAGAATAACAAGTAGATAAAATTCTTGTCTACACCGCGTGTGGTACGGGTAAAAGCAACGTGAGTTCCCAGAGGAAAACGGCGTTACTCTTGAACAAATTGCTTTGTGATTCATCGGGCGCTGCCGGGCCCCCCTCGCTGTGTTATCAGCAGATTTTGCATCGATTCTTTCCAGGAACATTAACCACAGAGAAATGTTCTGGGCAGGCGTCTTAGTAAAATCGCTTTATTAATTAAAAAAGGAAAAAGGTAATTATCTTCTCTGTCGGGTCCCTTAAATCATGTTCTCCTTATGACTTCTTGACGCTGCTGGAGATTCGCTCCGATCGCTGGGGGAGCCGCTCGAGGAGAAACAAGCAGGGCCTAGCTGTAAGCACGGGAGAGCGCGGCGGTGGCCTGGGGCCGAGCAGGACTGCAGGGACCGCGGAAGTTTGTGGAGAGAATCTTTTGGACCTGCACCCCCCCCAGCCACCTCCCTCGCTCCCCCCCCAGCTCCCTCGCTCCCCCCCCAGCTCCCTCCCTCCCTCCCTGCCTCCCGCACCTGGGGATCGCTTTCTGGACCTTCTGAGCGGCAGCAGCCGGGCACTGAGGCTGGCGGGGGACGAGAGAAGGAGGAGTTTGTGGGAGCGAGGGCTGAGACCCCTATGTCAGGGGTCCCCCCTCAGCACCGCTGATGCTTGGGGTCGGATTCTTTTTTTTAATTTTTTTTTAACGTTTATTTATTTTTGAGACATAGAGACAGAGCGTGAGCAGGAGAAGGGCAGAGAGAGAGGGAGACACAGAACCAGAACACAGGCTCCAGGTTCTGAGCTTTCAGCACAGACCCCGACGCGGGGCTCGAACTCACAGACCGCGAGATCATGACCTGAGCCGAAGTCGGCCGCTTAACCGACTGAGCCACCCAGGCGCCCCTAGGGTCGGATTCTTTACCGTGGGGGCTGTCTGTTGCACACGAACCGTAGGACGGTAAGGCACCCCTGTCCCCTGCAGATGAGGTGCCAGTGGCGCCTGCCCCTCCCCCCACCAGCTGTCATGTCGCATGTGTTCCCTGGGGGACAGAATTGCCATCCTCCTCCTGCCAAGACTCACTGCGCTTAGTTGGCCGGAGGAACCAGGCAGGCCACCCTTTGAGAGGGGGGGCGCTTATTTAGCAAATAAAACCACAGGACATTGGGTTAAATTCGAATCTCTGATACACAAGGAATAATTTTATTAGTGTAAATATGTCCGAAATATTACATGGGCCATACTGGGCATCCTGTGTTTTTTTTTTTTTTTAAGTTTCCTTATTTATTTTGAGAGAGAAAGCACTGGTGGGGGAGGAGCAGAGAGAGGGAGAGAGGGAGAGAGAGAGAGAATCCCAAGCAGGCTCCATACTGTCAGTGCAGAGCCCAATGCGGGGGCTCGAACCCATGAATTGTGAGATCATGACCTGAGCCCAAATCAGGAGTTGTCTCCTCGACCGACTGAGCCCCCCAGGAGCCCCAGGAATGCGTCCTGCTAGCAGACTCGGTTCCTTCTCGGCTTTCCGGCTTGGACGGAGCCATGGGGTGTCCCACGGCCGGCAGCTCGGGCCCTCGGTCCTACAGACCTCGAATTACTGAATTCTGCCGGCAGCCCCCTGAGCCTAGAAGGAGGCTCTTTCCAGCTGAGCCCCTTTCAGATGAGACCCCAGCCCTGGTGACGCGCAGAGACAGCCCTGGGAGACCCGGCGCGGAGGACCGAGCAAAGCCGCGCCCACCCGCCCGGGCCACGGAGACGGTGACAAATGGGCTCGTTCCAGGAGAGGCTCTGTGGCAGTTTGTCACGGAGCGATAGGTACCTCGTGCCTTCCCTTTACACAAACGAGACGGTACCGTAGCCGCCGTTGCGAGCGCTCTCAGAGACCACTCGCAGGGCTTCTGGAACAAGGACTAAGGAGCGCAGGCTGACGGTTCCGACAGCAGGGCCTGGTCCCACGGGCCTTCGTCACCCAACAGTAGCTCGTGTGGGAAGTGAGGTCGGCGTCAAGTTATACCTAACAATGAAGAAAAAGGACAAAAAAGGCTGGGGCGCCTGGGGGGCCCAGTCGGTTAAGCATCCGACTCTTTGTTTCCACTCAGGTCATGATCGCACCGTTCGTGGGTTCGAGCCCCGCGTCGGGCTCTGTGCTGCCGGCTCAGAGCCTGGAGCCTGCTTCGGATCCTGTGTCTCCCTCTCTCTCTGCCCCTCCCCTGCTCGCACTCTCTCTCTCTCAAAAATAAACAAACGTAAATAAATAAATAAAAGGCCAGATAGTAAATATTTGAGGCTTAGCAGGGCATGCAGTCTCTGCTGAAACTATTCAGGGCCGCCGTCCGGGCGTCCGAGCAGCTCCGGACGGTGCGAGCGGCAGCGGGCGTGGTCGTGACCCATTAAAACTCTACGGACACTTAAAATTCGAATTGCGTATCATTTCCACATGTCATGAAATAGTCTTCTTTTGATTTCTTCGCCCGTTAAAAAAAAACGTGAAGAACATTGTCTGGGTCCCCAGTCGTTCGGAACACAGGTGGCAGCCAGATTCAGCCCCCAGGCTGTCGCCTGCGAAGTCCTGACAGAGAGACGGCCCTTCATCCCCCAGCCCCCAAAACGCTTCCTTCCGGGTCTGGACTTTTTCAACGCCTGCACGAGTCGGCTTGCACAATTACGTCTTTGCGGAAGGTGCAAGTATCTAAAGATCATACGTGTCCGTGCATTCACGTGGACTCGGAAAAACGCCATCTGTCAATCTCTGGGGCTTCTTTTCAGGTGGATTTGGTCCAGTTACAAGAATCGTCATTGGTGATACGCTTGGACCTGTTCCTGTTATCATTTCAGTTTATCCCACTTTTTCTGTTGCCTTTCGATCCTTTTCTTACTTAGAAAATGGGCGTGCGTATTCCGTCTCAGAATAATATAAGAATTTAGCATCGTCTCATCCCTCGGTCGTTCTATTCCATTCTGTTGCTCACTTTTAGTTCTGTCTTACTACGGATATATTTTTTTCTTACCTGGTATTAGGGATTTCTTAAGGACAATAATAATATTTCTCAAGGAATTTTAACACCTTTACTTCATTTATCTCTTGTACCTTCTCCTTTTACTTAAATACTTCATCCCAAACAATTTTGCGTGGCTCTTGTGTCTCAAAGCTTCTGAGGCCTTGTATGTCTTAAGAATAGCTATTTTAAAGTTTATTTCTTTTGATAGGGGGAGAGAGAGAGAGTGTGCAAGGGAGGGGCAGAGAGAGAGAGAGAATCCCAAGCAGGCTCCGCACTGTCAGCTCAGAGGCCAATGCAGGGCTCAAGCCCACCACCCCGTGAGAGCCCGACTTGAGCCAAAATCAAGAGTCAGTTGCTTAATCGACGGAGCCACCCAGGTGCCCCTTAAAATTATTATTATTGAGATATAATTCATATATTATAAAATTAATTCTTTTCACGTGTACAGTTCAGCAGTTTCTATTTTATTCACAAAGTAGTGCCACCATCACCACGCTGTAACTGGAGAGTGTTTCTATCGTGCAAACAAAGAACCCCCGTGCCCATTCGTAACCACTCCCCGCGTCCTCCCACCCCCAGTCTCGGGCGACCTCTGCTCTCATTGTGGTCTGGAGGGGTTTTCCCATTCTGGCCTTTTCCAGTCAATGGAGAAAACCACCCTCAACTCTACACCCGTTCAATGACCCCTCTCATCAGAACTTTACCTTCTCTTCCCTTTACGGGCTATACCGTGTCTCCAAAATATGTTTCAGTCCTAACCCCGAGGACCTCAGAACGTGACCTTGTTTAGAGATAGGGTCTTTGCAGATTTAACCAACTTAAGACGAGGTCATTGGCTGACCCCCAATCCAATATGGCTGGTGTCCTTATAAAAAGGGGAAATTTGGGCACAAAAGGTAGTTAGTGTTAAGATACGTGGATGAGATATATGAAGTCTACAAGCCCAGGAATAGCAAAGATGGTCAGCAAACATGACGAGTTGGAAGCAGCAAGGCGGATCGTTCCCTGGAGCTATGGAGGGCTCCCCGCCCCGTCTCCTCCCCGCACGCCAGCACCCACGCCATTCCTCAGTTCCTTGAGCGCAGACGGGACAGCTTGGACCGTGAGGATGCGGCCACACCGCAGAGGTGCCGGAGCAGTGAGCTGGAAAAAGCCTGGGTCCCTGGTAGCTTTGCCGAGGAACCCGAGAGTGTTCTCCCTTGGACTTAACACGCGAGGCGGAAACAACCTTCTATCTTGTTTGCGTCTCTGGTATTTGTTTGCTGTCATTTGCCGTCAGGATCAACTTCATGGGTGTGCGTCTTGTGTGGCGGCCCAGGGTTCCCCCCTCGCAAGGCCCGGTACCTGTTTATCATCTGCTGTCGCCATCTTGAAATTCTAGTTACTATTTGAATAAGGGGCTCTGTGTTTTCATCGTGAGCTGGGCCCTGAAAATCATGGAGGTGGTTCTGTCTGCAGCTGGATCTAGTCTCAAATGATATAGCCTGACTCTGAAGCTCACACTCTTTCTTCTTCCTGGACAGCTGTTCTCTTACTGATCAAGTTCCACCATCAAACTTTTGTGCCTGAAGTGTCGGGGACATGGGTTGTTTTTGCTTCTTGGTGTCCACTGGCCCTTCTGTTAGAAGGACAGCAAATTTCCTTTAAATTCAGAAGTTTTGGGGGAGGGGCGGCCCCGCCCTAGCTCCATGGTTGGGCATTTGAAGTAGGCCCATCGATGCTTTCCATCCCCTGGTCATAGGGATTGATGCAGGATGGGGACAGTGACCCATTTCCAGCCAACGACAGTCAGACCCAGAATCTGTATGTCATCCGTAGGGACAATGAGCTCCAGAGGGGACGCAGAGAGGCTGAGGCTCAGGGGACTGGGAAGTGGTTTAAGCCTCTGGATTGAGTTTGTTTTTGTTTTTGTTTGTTTTTGAGAGAAAAAGAGACAGAGAGAGAGAGAGAGAGAGAGAGAGAGAGAGAGAGAGAGAGAGAGAGCAGGAGTGGGGGAGGAGGAGGGAGACAGAGGATCTGAAGTAGGCTCTTTGCTGACAGCAGCCGGCTGTTTCAGCCACTGGGCTCGAACCCGCAAACTACAAAACCATGACCTGAGCCGAGTCGGCTGTTCAACCGACCAAGCCACCGAGGCGTCCCCAAGAGTTTTGTCTCAACTACCCTGACTTTTACCAGAACCAGTAAAATCCACCACCGGTACCACCAGTTGGGATTGTATTTTTTTGAAAGCCGGTTGGGTTGTATTTTCTGTCACTTGCAATGACAAAGGCCCTAATTAACCCATAAAATGAACCCATACAATTTTCTCAAACACAGGGGTACCTTCCCAGTGTTGTCTTCATGAAACCGTTAAGGACTATGCTATTTGCGGGAACTGTTTTGGGGGTCCCTGTGACACAGCAAATCGTATTCGGCAAAGTGAACAAGATGCCTCGTAAGGGGCTGGGCAACTTCTATATCACAGGGTCAGAAAGAATCTGTTTAGCTACAGTACGCTTTTAGGCCTTAAAGGAGTACACTCAGATACACTGGGGGAAGGTAAAGGCGACAAACCACATAAAAAGTCTTTATCAAGACTTCATCGAATAACCACTTCTGCCAGCCTGGAGCCTATGGGAAACCGGAAAACACCGTGATTTTGACCTCTCTAAAATGGGTAAGCTCAAGTTGGTATGATTCATAGGGCCTGTATGATTCAATCTTTTTTGGGATGTGTGGCTATATACACATAATATAAAATTTACCATTTTAACCGCTTTTAAGTGTACAATTCAGTGACATTAAATACAGTCACCATGATCACCTGCCAGAACTTTTTCATCAGTCCATACAGAATTCAGTCTTTTATACTCTAATATTTAAAAATTACAACAAAGGGGGTGCCCGGCTCTGTTGGGTGGGTGTCCGACTTCGGCTCGGGTCACGATCTCACGCTGGGTGGGTTCGAGCCCCGCGTCAGGCTCTATGCCGACAGCTCAGAGCCTGGAGCCTGCTTCAGATTCTGTGTCTCCCTCTCTCTCTGCCCCTTCCCCTCTTGCACGCTCTCTCAAAAATAAATAAACATAAACAAATAAAAATAAAATAAAAATGACCACAAAGAACACTGACACAAAAATAAACTTGATCCAGTTGGGAAACTTTTCATCATCTTCGGAGGCTGATTCCTTCCCAAAACCTATAAGGGCAAACTCACGCATGCCAGAGCTCTGGACACATTCACGGAAGTAGGTAAAGGATTTGCAGATGGCGGTCGCCCGGGATGAGTCAGGGACCAGAATTCGGATCTTGCGGTCTTATTCCCTATAATATTAATGGTTTAGTAACTGAAAAACTGGATTAAACTGTATACATGCAAGATGTACCTCGAATTGAAATCTCCTCCCATAAATCAATTAATTAGTGTGGGTCTATATAGGGGCACCCGGCTGCCTCAGTCAGTCAGAGCATGTGACCCTAAATCTCGGGGTCGTGAGTTTGAGCCCCACAGGGGGCGTAGAGATTACTTAAACATTTTTTTGTTTTTAAGTAATCTCCACACCCAGCATGGGGCTCAAACTCACAGCCTCGAGATTAACAGTCACCCGTTCCACAGACTGAACCAGCCAGCTGCCCTGAGATCATTTAAATCAGGAAAACTTTTAAAAATAAGTGAATCTGTATAAAATTGCTGTTATAAACTCTAACATCTTTCTCCGTAGTTATAGTTGAAGGAACTTCATTTTTTTTTCAAAATGTTTCAAGGTTTTCCACTTACAAATATAGAGACTGATGTAATATATATGTCTTGCTTATTTGAGAGCCTAGCAAGGGGTGCCTGGGGGGCTCAGTCGGTTGAGTGTCCGACTTCGGCTCAAGTCACGATCTCACAGTTCATGGGTTCGAGCCTTGTGTCGGGCTCTGTGCTGACAGCTAGGAGCCTGCAACTCGTTTCAGATTCTGTGTCTCCCTCTCTCTCTGCCCCTCCCCCACTCATGCTTTGTCTCTCTCTCTCAAAAATAAACATTAAATTAAAAAAATTTTTAAAAAGAGAGCCTAGCAAAATATAAATAAAAGGATACGATGTACAAAGTCTTTTTTTTCCTATTAATCTGTGGCTTAAAGCCTTCTGAAATAATTTGATCAACGGTTGGTATTGTGCGAAACGGTGACCCCAAAACACTGTGTCAGTTCCCTGGCATGCCATTTTTCAACAGCATGGTGTAATTATAATGGACTTTATTGACATAATAAATATGGGAGCACAGGTGGTGTCCATTTCCAGTTGTTTAATTGAAGAAATGAAAGATCTTGTAATACGGAGTTGACACGGAGAATTTGTCAAGTCCCAATAAAATTCTGAAATAGCTGTGACCTTGGGGTCATAAAAAGACTGATCGGGAGGAAAAAAATTTTATGCTATAGAAGCAGTTCTATTGACTTATTTTATCCTTCGCTGGAATGCCGAGGTGGAGGGAGCTGCTTCTATCCTAAACCCGAGTGCGAAAATCGATACGAATATTGTCTGAAGTCATGAGCTGCCGTTAAATAATAAAACACGGTCGACTTTTATTTTTAAGACCACTGAAGGCTCCTGGAGTTTGACCACTAATTAGCCTTTTGAAGCTAAAGTCAACCGGTGTAAGGGAAAAAACATTGGTGATTTTCGTCCAACCAGTAAGCGAGGGCATGTGACATTCATCCCGTCTTGTACAACTCGAATAACGTCTCATTTAGGGGTAAAGCACGCTAAGAATGCGGGACCACGCCAACTGGTTTCCTTCCGCGTTTTCCCATCCGTTATTTCCCAGGGAGGAGTACCCCAACTACCGCCCCGAGGTGTGTCAGAAAGGGGCGGGAGAGGGTCACGTTTATTTACATTTTACACAAAGTCCAGTAACTCCCAATTCAGCTGCAGGCTAGAGCTGGAAGCAGCCCTCCACTGCCAGTCTGCTGGTCTCCCTGTTGTCGCCCACACCACCACACACCCCGAGGCACCAGAACGCCCCCCCACCCCCCCACCCCCCGCTTTCTCGCTGCTTCTCCACCTACTAAAGGCTGATGCTGGTTGTGCAAGCAGACACCAGCGACGCGCAAGGCACGGCGGGAGCGGCGGGAGCACTGTGAAATGAACAGGCTTTCAAAAACCTTCGGTCCAGGGGCGCCTCGGTGGTTCAGTCCATCAAGCTTCCGACTTCGGCTCAGGCCAGGATCTCACAGTTTGTGAGTTCGAGCCCCACGTCGGGCTCTGCGCTGACGGCTCAGAGCCTGGAGCCTGCTTGGGATTCTGGGTCTCCCTCTCTCTCTGCTCCTCCCCGGCTCGGCTCGCGCACTCTGTCTCTCTCTCAAAAATAAACCTTCAAAGACATTAAACAAACAAGCAAACAAAAAGCTTCCTCCAGGAGACCCTGACATATACACAAATGAGCACACTGCATTTCCCCCCCAGGGTCTGTGCCTTCATGCGCGTCGGCGTCCCTCCGGACCCATCCGAACCTTTTCTTTGACAGATAAGGAAGAGGGAGCTCACGAAGTCCTGACCGACACAGCTCATTAGTGGCGAAGCTGAAATCTGGCCAGACAGCTTGACTTTTAGCTTCTGTGGCTCCCGCTAGCCCCTCCTAGCCACGTGCACGGAGAATCCGCCGCGGCGCCCGAGCGCTGACGAATGCTTATTGAAATCCGGCACAATGAGAAGTATCTATTGTCCTTCTCTCAGCGTGATGATTTTAAATTTTGCAATGTCTTTTGTAACTGGGGTTTTCTCGAGCGTTTTTTGGCACGTGCCAAAATATCGAGCGATACGGATAAAACGAGGGTGCTCCGAGCAGATTACTGAACGTGTAAACAAACGCAGCAAAGACGGAGCCTGGGATCTGGTACCCAAAGGAGGAAAGCGAGGCGCTGCCCACAGCTTTTCCTAAGCACCTGTGTTCCTCCCTTGGGGTACTTCTGGACCCTGGGATGGGCAAGCTGAGTAGGGGTTATCATTCAAAGCGGTGGAGTGGCTTCATTCGAGGGAGCTCTTATGAAAATGTTTTCTAGGAGTAATAATGAGATGATGAGCGTGATGGACGATGCAGCGGAGATGGAAATAAGGACACGGTGGTCACAGGGTCACCAGTTGTCATATAGCTTTAAACATTTGTTTGTTTGTTTGTTTGTTTGTTTTAGAGGGCACACAAGTGGGGGAGAGGTAGAAAGAGAGAGGGAGAGAGAGAATCCCAAGCAGGCTCTACACTGTCAGTGCAGAACCTGATGCGGGGCACAATCCCATGAACCGTGAGATCGTGACCTGAGCCAAAATCAAGAGTCAGATGCTCACCGGACGGAGCCACCCGGGCGCTCCATGAAATTCATTTCTGAACATAAATTCATTATTTACATGCAAGTCTTGGGGAAATGGGCATTTTTTTAGAGAAATGGTGGGAAACGGGGCTAGAGTTTAAAACGAGTCCAAATTCTAGAAAGTGACGATGCCAAACTCAGGAATTGCTCCTGGGACGGATACCGTAATCACAGGATCAACTTCAGAAAAGTTATTTTGGGGGCGCCTGGGTGGCTCAGTCGGTTAAGCGGCCGACTTCACCTCAGGTCATGATCTCACAGTCTGTGAGTTCGAGCCCCACATCGGGCTCTGTGCTGATGGCTCATGAGAGCCTGGAGCCTGCTTCGGATTCTGTGTCTCCCTCTCTCTCTGCCCTTTCCCTGCTTACGCTCTGTCTCTATGTCTCTCAAAAAAAA
>PITB01033520.1:0-13954 GCA_004024585.1 Paradoxurus hermaphroditus | reverse complement strand
ACACCCCCCTCCTTTATCCCCCACCCCCTCGCTTTGGCTTCAGGGTTGCAAAAGCAAAGAGCAATAAAAAAAAAAAAAAAAAAAAAAACCCGCGCACACACTCAGACACACGCCAGTGGCGACAGGGGAGAGTTGGAAAGACGCAGGAGAGAAGCAGGAGGCAGGAGGCAGTGGGGAGGGAGCAATGGGAGCGGGAAGCAGGCAGGTTCCCTCGCAAATCCCCCTCCGGCCCCACGTCGCTTCGCCGGCCCCGGCAGGGGAGCGAAGAGCCGGGCTAGCAGATGGAGGAGTGGAGCTCGCTCTAGGCAGCGGGCTTGGCCGGAGAATGGAGGAGCCGCCAAGCGACCGGCTGATTGGAAGAGAAACGCAGAGCGATGGAGGCGGGGGTAGGAGGACGATTTCTCTGCGGGGACTGGCGGCGGCGTATACGCCCGGGTCGGGCGCTGCAGAGCTTGGCTAGCTTTCAACCCGCGCTCGCCGGCTCCAGCCCCGCGCGCCCCCACCCCCAGCCCTCCCGGCGGCTCCGCAGGTGAGTGCGAGCTGGGGGCAAAAAAACCCCGAAAGTCTCAACACGCCAACCCTGCTCCCCCCCCAAAAAAAAGAAAGAAAAACATTTTTCTTTTTCTTTTTTTTATTTTCGTGCAGCCCCCATCGCGGTGGGAGGGAAGGGGTGAGGCGGAGTGGCCCGGAGGAGGCGGAGGGGCCAGGCGAGGCCGGTGTGGCCCGGGAGGCGGCGGCGCCGAGGCGGCTCTGACGGGCGAGCGCTCGGAGCGGCGCTGCGCTGCGCCGAGGCGGGCGGGCGGGCGGGCGGAGCGGGGCGGGCGGAGCGCGGCGCGTGGGGCTCGCCATTAGCCGTCGCTCCGCTTCGCCATCTCGGGCTTTGTCTGGCGACTCGCTGCCCCGGCGTCGGCTGCGGCGGAGCTGCGGCGGAGCTCTTCGGCCCGCCGCGTCCCTAGGTTCCCCCGACCCGCGCTCCCATTCACACGCTCGGTAAGTGAGCCCGGGCTCCGCGGATTTCGGGGGAGAAGGGTTGCTGCGAGCGGCGGCGGCGCCGATCTCCACGCGCCCGGGCAGGCCTGGGGAGCCATGCCGGGCTGGATTGAACCGGCTCCCAGAGCGGCTCCTCCGCCGGAGCCCATCGCCTCCTCACCGTTTTCGAGGTGTAAGGAGCAAAAGAGACTTGTATTATTTTTATAATTTGAAGGGAGTGCATTTTGTCGGGGTAAAAAAAAAAATTTATAAGTTTCGTGTGTGTGTGTTCGGCAGCAAGGAGACCGCGAGGTAGGCGCCGAAGCCTGGCGCCGCGATGGGCGTGCGTGCGCCCCAAGCCGGTGGCCACGCTCCGGGGATGAGGGTGGGCGCGGAGCGCCCGCTCCAGGAGACGGGAGAGGGGGACCGGTGAGGACGGCCGTGGAAGCCCGAATCTGAGCTGGGAGGACTTGGGGGAGAGCTCCGAAGCAGGGCTGCAGGCACCCCTTCAGCCTTCCCAGCCGCCGGGGGGCCCTCCGGGCACCCTCTCTGCGGCCGCGCCTCGCGCCCTCCCTCCCGCGTCGGCCGAGTCTGCTAGTTCCCCCGCGGGTCTGGCGAGGTCGCTCTCGGCGCCCGCCCGCCCGCCTCGGCTCGGAGCCCCGCCGCCATCCGGGCGGCTGCGTGTCTCCCTGCCCCGGCCCCCCCCTTCCCCGGCGGCGGCGGCAGCAGCAGCAGCAGCAGCCGCCGCCGCCACCAGCACCAGCACCAACACCACCACCACCCCCCTCCCCTCCTTCCTTCCCTCCGCCTCGGCCGCCCGGGTCCCCCCAGCTCCCGCCCCTCCTCCCAGCTGCCCCCCGCGGAGCCCGCCCGGGCAGGCTGTGGGAGGGAGCGGAGCCGGCGAGGCGGGCGGGCTGGCGCTCGCTCCCCGGGGGTCGGTGTGCGCTCTACGGGGAAGGACGCGCTCGCTGCCCCGCTTCTCCCGCCCCCCCTCCCGCTCCTCCTCCTCCCTTCTCCCTCCTCCTCCCCGCTCCGGCGGCGGAGGCTGCGGCGGCGGCGGGGGGTGTGCGAGCTGAGGCCGGGGCCGGCGGGCGGGCGGCGGGCGGGCTGCCTGCAGGCGGAGGGCGCTGTGCTTTGTGCTTTTCGCCGCGAGGAGCAGCAGGCAGCAGCAGCCACAGCCGCCGCCGCCGCCGCCACAGCAGCAGCCGCCGCCCCAGCGCCGCCGCCGCCGCCGCCGCCGCGCCCGGAGGAGGAGCCGCTGCCGCCGCGGGAGGGAGCTGCGGCTGTGCCCGGCCGAGCGGGGGAGGGCGCCGCCGCTCAGAGCCGGGGAGGGAGCCGCCGGAGCGGGAAGCCCGGAGGCCGCGCTGCGCCGGGTAACCGAGGCGGCTGAGGACGCGCGCCGGGGTCGGGGCCGGGCGGCGGGGAGCAAACCGCGGGGTGCCGTAGACGCCGAGGGGGACCCGGGGCGCTCTCCAGCCAGGGGACTGGACGAAAGAGGATCAGGGCACTGGAGAGGACGCCGAGAGCCGGGGGAGGGGAGGGCAGGAAGCGAGGCCCGAGCCGAGCCCGGGCCACGGGCTGAGGAGCCCGCGCTTCTCCGAGCCGGCAGGCGCAGTTCTCGCCGGCCGCCGGAGGGGGCGGCGGGGCCGGTGAGCGCTGCGCCCCCGCCTCCCGGCCGCCGTCCTCCCGCCCTCTCCTTGGCTCGGCTCCCCGGAGGCCGGGGCGGGGGCGCCGGCGGGGCTGGGCCGCAAGCTCGGGGGAGGAGGCGGCGGTTCCCGCCGCGGTCGCGCCTCTGCGCTGGGCTCCTCCGTGCGCGTCGGGGTGGCTGGGCGGTGGCGGCGCCTCCGGCCGGGGTGGGTGGCTCGGGGGCGGGGGGCAGTCTAGGCCGCTTCTCTCCGGCTGCTCGCCCGCCCAGGCGGGCGGGGACGGTGTCGGGCGCCCGAGAGGGGGGGCGGCGGGAATCCGGATCCGGTCCCCGGGGGCGGTGCGGCCGCTGCGCTCCGGGGCCGGCGGCGGCTGCGCTGCGTCCGGGTCCCCGCCGGGTTGCGGAGGCGGGGGGAACCGGTCGGGGGGAGGCGGGAGGAGGAGACTGCGGCGCGTGCCCGCTTTCGCGGTCGCGCGCGCCCTTTACCCGCCCTTCCTCCTCCCCCGCCCTCCAGCCTGGGGCCTCCCCGGGGCGGGCGCACAGAGGAGGAGGAGGAGATTTTTTTTTTTTTTTTTTTTTGGTCCGGGGGGGGGAAGGAGGGCGGAGGGCGGGCGCTAGCTGCACGCGGGAGCCGGGAGCAGTCTCTCGCGTGGGCAGGGGAGGGCGCACGCGGTGGCGCTGGGCTCCAGGGGCGGGGGGGGGGGGGCACGCTCCCACACCCACCGACCCATTAGGTCTACTGGGGTCTTGGCAGGGTCTCCGTGAGAGTGTGGACTTGTGCCCCCCCTCCCCTTTGGGGGAGGGAGGAATAGAAAGTCCCTCACCTCGCATCCCGCCTGAGTGGGGACTGGTATCTCTCCTAAAAGGCGAGGTGGTTTTGACCGTGGGTTGCCCGGCCAGCACGACCCGAGGAGGTGGCTGGAGGAGGTGGCTGGACGGCTGAAGAATGAACGGAGAAGCTGACTGCCCCACGGATTTGGAAATGGCCGCCCCCAAAGGCCAAGGTAGGAGCTCTTTAACTTAAGCTCTCTTTTTCACATGGCTGCTTGCGGGTCCGCTCTCCTTCGAAAGGGTCGACGTCTGGATTCTCTGAATTGAGATGAGGTCGGTGTCTTTAGTTTTATGAGTTAAGTTTGACTAAACCCAAATTATTTGGCCTTGAGGCAATAAGCTGTGTTTTTCACACTCCATTTCCCCTCTTAGAGAGGGAGAAAGAGGCCCGTGGGAGCCTTCTTTCTGGGGTTCCCAGGCAGGCCCCCGTGTACCCTCTCTGCACCCAGTGTCCCGAAATGGGAGGTAGGACGAGGAATGTGGGGGAAGAGGGAGGAAAGAGAGATGGGGATGGCCTTTCAGGTTTTTTATTGTTATTAAGAGGACAAGATTTTTGGGGAGGGAGGTGGAGAGAGAGGGGATATTTTGGTGGCTTCGAGGCTCCAAGCCGTAGGCCGTCCATAACTAGACCCCACCCCATCCCGTAGGGATCCCGTGTGTATGGGGCAAGGGTGGGATGAAGCTGAGAGGAGATGGGATTGTGGGTCCATGTGACCCACCCTGCGGAAACCCTGACCCAGGTTACCAGACGCAAATGCAAGTGAAGAGCTCTTGTGACTACTAGCCTTGGATATGTGTTCTCCTCCCTCACTTCCCAGAGTCCCCAGCCTCCAGAGAGGCCTTCGGGAGCTGTATTCCAGGGACTGGAAATCGCTGGTTCAGACCCCACCCCTTGTTTGCCTCCCCGGGGAGTTGGGCTCAAAAGACACCTCAGAATTCTGGGGTTTCTCCCTGGAGCCCGGGGCCCCGTGCCCACCTGCCTTGCCTCCCAACTCCCTTGGATGGGTTTTCCATTTCCATTCCATCTTCCTTACTTGCCCCACATTCTCCTCTGGTCTTCCTCGCGAGGCCAGGAGGGAGTGGGGGATGATGGGATACCCACGTCTTTAATGCTAGTTTGCAGCTATGCTGGAGAAGAACGTCTGCATGGGTTCTCCTTCCTGCCCACGCTCCGTCCCGTCTTTGCACGTCTTCGGCATCTGCCTAGAACTTAAACTTGGCAACACGTATAAATGCGTTGTGCCTCCCTCCCCTCTCCCAGTAAGTTAGCTGTTTTCCCACTGAGCCCCAAGTCACTATAGCTTCATTTCTTCCTCTTCCCTGTAATAAATAGTAGCCTGTGGCAGCCTAGCACGTTAGAAACCATCGTAGTTTCGATGCCGTCTGGACGAGAATCCCTGCTCTAATCCGTATGGTCCCAGTTTTCCCTTATGACTAGGTCGCGTCCTGCCCGTGCCTTCCCATAGGGGGTAACCAGGGATTCGGGATTCTCCGGGAAGGAAGGACGAGGGAAGAGATGAGGGGAAAGCATGGAGCTGGCCGTGACTGCCTTTCTTACCCCTCCCCAGACCGCTGGTCTCAGGAAGACATGCTGACTTTGCTGGAGTGCATGAAGAACAACCTTCCATCCAATGACAGCTCCAAGTTCAAAACCACCGAGTCACATATGGACTGGGAAAAAGTAGCATTTAAAGACTTTTCCGGAGATATGTGCAAACTCAAATGGGTGGAGATTTCGAATGAGGTAACTGACCCCCCCCCCTTCCTGACACAGCCACACGAACTCTGCCTCAACCTTCCTGGTGGGGGAGAGGAGACAGAAGCCTATAAACAGGAAGGAGAGAGACCAGGCGAGGTGCTCATGTGGTCGCCCTTGTGCATTTGGGAGGTGGCACGGTCGACAGCACTGGCCTAGAGTTCTCAGTTCTGCCACTTTCTAGCTGTGTGGCCTTGAATACTTACCGTCACGGAGCTTCTGTCGCCTGAGCTGTTCTGGGGAGTGAATGAGGTGCTGGCACGGACAACCACATCGAGGTCAGGTGGTCACCTTGTTGCTGTCCTTCGGTGTGTACGGACTTCCTGGTCCTCTGCAGGAGGCATGGGCCGGCGCCCGGGCGCCTGCCTGGGTGTCCGGGGCTGTCCGAGTCGTGCGGCTGTTGGCTTCTGCCCCTCCCGTGATAATTATACTCAGTCTAGTGGAAAGTAGAGGAGACCCGTCGGAAACGGGGGTGTGCTCCGGGGTGGTGTTTCCCCTCTTCTGAGCGTCCCCTGGCGCTCACCTCCCTTCTCCCTCCAGGTGAGGAAGTTCCGCACGCTGACGGAGTTGATCCTCGATGCTCAGGAACATGTTAAAAACCCTTACAAAGGCAAAAAACTGAAGGTGAGTTTCCAGGAGGAGGAGCATGGCTTGTAGGAGAGGAATGGTCCGGAGATCAGATGCCGTCTGACCTTCACCGTGTCCTTGACCCTCCTTCCAGAAACACCCGGACTTCCCAAAGAAGCCCCTGACCCCTTATTTCCGCTTCTTCATGGAGAAGCGGGCCAAGTACGCGAAACTCCACCCTGAGATGAGCAACCTGGACCTGACCAAGATTTTGTCCAAGAAATACAAGGAGCTGCCGGAGAAGAAGAAGGTGGGGGGAGGGGGGCTTCTAGGGGAGGAGGGGGAAGGCAGGGAGCAGCCGGTGCGGTGTAGGTCAGCCTTGGGGGCAGGCTCAGACAGAGGGACTTGGCATCAGGGATCTGGGTGGGTCCGCATAGCAGAGTGTAAGGTCTTGGGCAGCCACACTTGATCCCGCCCCCCCCCCGCCCCCCCGTCCTGGTCCCACACACTGGCAGGCACGGGCACTGTGGAAGGTGTGACCCAGGCTGAAGCACACGGCTCTGCTCCTATGCACGCATCCCTGCCGTTAGGCTGGCACCGCGGTCCCCCCTCTGACATTTCCCAGTGTGGTCTCATTTGATGTTTGCAGTATCCTTGGAAAGGTAACCTCTGATCGTGTGGGCAAGGAACTGAGGCTCAGGTGGGACTCGTGTCCTGGGTCTCACAACTAGTGACAGCAGAGCAGGACTTGGGTCCGGTGCTCTTCTCACTGCCGTGTCCACACGTTATCAGGTGGGCTTCCTTCCTCCGTGCGCATGTTCGCCCAAGGACGCACCTTGTGCTTTGCGGCCTTGTGCTGTCCTGGACCATCAGAGGTCACTAACCTCGGGCAGAGGTTACCCGACTCGCCTGGGGCCGGGGTGGACACAAGCGCAGTGAGGTCGAGTGGACCCTCACAGAGGTCGGCACCAAAGCAGTGGAGGAGCCTGCAGCAGGGCCCGCGGGAGACGGGGTGGGGACAGAGAGACAGACGCCACGGGTGCTGGACTTGCAAGGTGGAGCCAGGGAAGGGAGTGAGTGAGGGGCAGCGGGAGAGACAAGAGGGCACGTTTGCGAGAAGAGGAGACAAAGCCATAACCCAGCTGGCTCTCCGGAGGTGGCCCTGGCTGCCACACCGTGCACAGCTGTCTGTAACTGCAGCCCGGGCCAGGCAGGAGTAGGAATTGGCGGAGTTCTCCTCCACCCCTCTGCTGGGGATGTTGCAGAGCTGACTGTACACACGATGCCCAGGCACTCGCGGGATGGGCGGGAGAGGCAGAGGGTCCGAGGACCGGGGAGGGACAAGAAGCTACATGGTAGGTTGGACAGGGTGCTGACCTGGGGGACACAAGACTGGGGCCCGGTCTCCTGACTGCCACCGAACTGCTCTGGGTGTGACCTTTGGTAAGTTACTTCGTTTCTCTGGACCTGGTCTTTATCCGAGGTGCAGAGTGGAAGCCCGCTCTGTACGGTGCCTTCCTGTCCTGAAAGCTGCCGTTCTGTGTGAGGAGGGCCCGAATTGGAGCAGAGCAGGCCGGGCTCTGCTCCCTGTGTTCTGCAGGAACCACAGGGGAAAGTGAAGCTGTCCCTTCCTGTGCCTGGGGCCTCTTCTTTGAGGGGCAGGGGTCGGGCTCAGTTGTCATGAGCCCCTGGGCCCTTCCAAGGCTGACTCTTGTCAATGGGGGGAGAAAGGAGAGCTGGATATCGAGTGGGAGCCAGAACAGGAGGCAGATGAGGAGCTTTCCAGAAAGAGATTGGAAAAGAAGTGTGAGGGAGGAGTGGAGAGGTAGGAACAAGACAGAGAAGTAGCCCAGCGATGGCGGGAACGGAGACCAGGCCTATAGAAAGAGGCGGAGGAGGATAGAAGCCAAGGCAGAGGACAGTCGGTGGGGTGGGGGAGGGTGGGCGGTCAGGTGGGCTTGCGGAGCCTGGGAGACGGGATTGGAGGCAGGGAGGAAGGTGATAGAGGGCGGGGGCTGGGAATGGGAACCAGGCGTAGTGGATTGGTGGGTTGGGAAGAAGATCCGAATTCAAGAGGCCATCTATTAGGAGGTTCTTTACATTGCAAGAACTCACTCTGGGTTCCTTCAACACAGTCTCCCCTCGGGCCTTGAAAACAGGGTCCAGTCTGGCCCTGTGGGCCACCCCTGAGGCAGACCAATATCAGCTGCCGCGGACATTGGAGGAGGGAATGATGGGGCGAGGCCTACACCGCCGCCCCCCCCCCACCCCGACTCCTCATCACGGGGAGTTTCGTGGTGCTGGGGAAAGGTGGGGAGGTAGGGTCAGGGGGAGTCCCAGCCCTGTCACTGCTCACTGTGACTGACTATGGTTGAGTCTCCCCAACCCTCTGGAAGGCAGGCCACCCTCCCCTGCGAGCTCCTGCCACCCTCTGTCCATGTCACCGCTGGGAGGCAAAATCGCTAGCAAGGAGGACGCGATGGTTTTTAGAGCTCAGGCTTTGGGTCCTGGATGACCCCGTCCCCTCCTCCCCCAGATGAAATATATTCAGGACTTCCAGAGGGAGAAACAAGAGTTCGAGCGAAACCTGGCCCGGTTCAGGTAAGGCAGTGGAGCCCAGAGAAGGGCCACAGGGCACTGGGTGTGGCAGGATAGGGTGACACTGGCCAGAGCCTCAAGTTTGCCATTTGTGAGGCACGAAGATGGATGGGTCATGTGTAGACCCTAGTGGGTCATGCTCAAGGGCAGGGACAGGCAGGCGGCCGCTGTCCCACTAGGTCCCGATTGATAGGCCGAGGAGCCTTGGTGGGTGGGGCAGCTAGGTGGGGTCTCCCTGGCAGGATCCCCCTGCACCCGCTGATTGTTGCTCCCCACGCCCTGGCTAGGGAGGATCACCCTGACCTAATCCAGAATGCCAAGAAGTCGGACATCCCCGAGAAGCCCAAAACCCCCCAGCAGCTGTGGTACACCCATGAGAAGAAGGTGTATCTCAAAGTGCGGCCAGATGTGAGTGTCCGGCCAGGGGGTGGGGACGGAGGGCGCACGGTGGTGGCAAGGGGGGAGCCGCACCAGGTCGGCCGGGCACGGTGCAGGGGAGCAGGAGAGGAGGCCCCTCCCCAGGGGTGGGCTGCATGGACAGGGCCTGGGCCAGCTGGCGTGCGAGCGTGCGTGTGTGTGTGTGTGTGTGAGCCTGCCCCCTTGCACCCAGGCGGGACCCCCGCCTCTCCACCTTCCCCTCCTGGCCTGTGGGGGACGCTCATGTGACCTCCTGTGGCCTGAGGGGGCGGGGGCCTCTGTGCCTCCCTCCCCCTCCCCTCTCCCTGCCCCTGGCTGCCTGTGTGTGTCTGACGGCTTTTGGTTTGCAGGCCACTACGAAGGAGGTGAAGGACTCCCTGGGGAAGCAGTGGTCTCAGCTCTCGGACAAAAAGAGGCTGAAATGGATTCATAAGGCCCTGGAGCAGCGGAAGGAGTACGAGGTTAGGCTTCCGCTGCGCTCCTCCCCGTCCGGCTCTTCAAGAGCCTCTGCCCACTCCGTCTCTGCGGCCTCCGCACTCTGCGGGAGGCAGTCACTCCCTGGCCCTCCATTGAGGGAGGGGCCTTCTGGGCCCCTCACCTCTGTCCCTACCTTCCCGGCCCCCGCCCCCTCCATGAGATCTCAGGCTAGGGCAGGGCAGGGCACCGTGTCTCGTGTGACCCAGCAGACGCACGGCCACCCCCCCAGCTTTGCTCCCTGCCTCCCCTCCCCAGCGGCTCTCCCCCGTCCCCGTCCCCGGCTAACCCCACACCCCGTTGCCCTCCGTCCCCCCCACCTCACTCTGCAGGAGATTATGCGTGACTATATCCAGAAGCACCCCGAGCTGAACATCAGTGAGGAGGGCATCACCAAGTCCACCCTCACCAAGGCCGAACGCCAGCTCAAGGACAAGTTTGATGGGCGACCCACCAAGCCACCTCCGTGAGCGCTGCCCTAGGGTGGGGGTGGGGGGGTGAGTGGGCAAGCGGGCATCTAGGGAGCTAGGCCGGCAGCCTCCGCCGGCGTCTGAAGTTGAGGAAGCTGGTTGCCCTGGGCCGCCCTGGTCTGGTCGCTCAGGGAGATGCTCCTCCTCTCCCGCTGGTTCTGATAGGAACAGCTACTCGCTGTACTGCGCAGAGCTGATGGCCAACATGAAGGACGTGCCCAGCACGGAGCGCATGGTGCTATGCAGCCAGCAGTGGAAGCTGCTCTCCCAGAAGGAGAAGGATGCCTATCACAAGAAGTGTGACCAGGTGAGCTGTGCTGAGGAGGACTTCTGGAGACCCTTGGGCCCGGCCTCAGAAATTTGAAGCCTGAGATCTGCCCCTGACTCGCGGTCAGGCCGCGATTGGTCAACCGCGTCTCGGGCCCCTGCTACGAACTTGGCGGTGTACTAGGTTTAGTGTCTCGGCTGATCCAGGCAGATGCCTCAGGGCCCGTGTCTACCGTCTCTAGGGGAAGATGAGGGCCGTTGTCCCTTGAGAACCAGAGGGTCTCCCCCTCGACCGACCCTCACTCCCTTTCCTTTCCCAGAAAAAGAAAGATTATGAAGTGGAGCTGCTCCGTTTCCTAGAGGTGAGTGTTCTCGTGGGGCAGACAGAGGCATTGGGATGGAGCGAGTCCCTTTGGACCACCTGGGAACCGGCTGGGAACCAGGTGCACAGCCCCATGCCACCTCTCTCTCGTCTCTGGACCAGAGCCTGCCTGAGGAGGAGCAGCAGCGGGTCCTGGGGGAGGAGAAGATGTTAAGCATCAACAAGAAGCAAGCCACCAGCCCAGCCTCCAAGAAGCCCTCCCAGGAAGGGGGCAAGGTGGGCAGGGGGCGCAACCGAGGAGGTGGGGGGTGGGGTGGGGGTGGGGAAGGTGGGGCTCCCCGCCAGCACCCCGTGGACCCCGGCCCTGTGTGTTCGCCTGCAGGGAGGCTCAGAGAAGCCCAAGCGGCCCGTGTCGGCCATGTTCATCTTCTCCGAAGAGAAGCGGCGGCAGCTGCAAGAGGAGCGGCCCGAGCTCTCGGAGAGCGAGCTGACCCGTCTTCTGGCCCGCATGTGGAACGACTTGTCGGAAAAGAAGAAGGTCAGGCTCCCTAGGCCAGAGGGGCTGCCAGGGCCGGGTCCAGGCCGCTTCTCCCCCAGGGGCTAGCCGCACTTGCTCACCCTTGGCCTGTGTGAGCCACACGTGTGCCGGGCTCAGATGCCGAGGCGGGGAGCTCCGCAGGCCGGAAGGCGGGAAGCTGTCAGCTGAGGGCTCTGGCTCCCTGGGGAGCAGAGCGGGTTGGCGGGCTGAGCCCCAGGCTGGAGACATCTGCACCAGCCCACGCTTCTGTGCGCCCAGCCCTTGTGGAGCGTTGGGGAGGGGGGGGTGGCGGGGAAGCCTTCAACTGCTGGCTGAGGAACGCGCGCCCCCTTGGGGCGGCCGGAAGGCTGACGCTCTTGCCATTCCCTCCGCAGGCCAAGTACAAGGCCCGGGAGGCGGCGCTGAAGGCCCAGTCCGAGAGGAAGCCAGGCGGGGACCGTGAGGAACGGGGCAAGCTGCCCGAGTCGCCCAAGAGAGCCGAGGAGATCTGGCAACAGAGCGTCATCGGGGACTACCTGGCCCGCTTCAAGGTGGCCGGGGAGCTGGAAAGGGGCTGCTCAGCAGCCTGCCCACACAGGCCGCCTCCAGCCCCAGGTGCCCCCTCCCGCGGCTGACACCCCTGTTTGTCTCCAGAATGACCGGGTGAAGGCCTTGAAAGCCATGGAGATGACCTGGAACAACATGGAGAAGAAGGAGAAACTGATGTGGATTAAGAAGGCAGCCGAAGACCAAAAGCGCTACGAGGTGGGAAGGGTTCCGCTGCCCGGCCCGGGGGGGGGGGCCGCGCCCCACCACTTCACTGGTGGGAGCATCCTTTTGGGTGGGCAGCTTTCCTCACTGGGTGGGCCGCGGACCTGGAAGTCCCAGCCTTGGCTGTGTGACCCCGAGCACATCTCCCAACTTCCTTTTCTGAGCCTTGGTCACACATCGGTGGAGTGGGGACGGTGATACCGGTCACGTGAGTGGGGTCGTGACGGCGCTTTTCAAGCAGCGGCGCCTGACCCAGGTGTGAGCTGTTAGGAAGTAGCTCCCTCGCTCTGCCTCAGTTTCTCCTCCTCCCCGGGACATGAGAAGGAGAGCCAGTTTAGACACCAATGGCACGGGCCGGGAGGTAGGGACATTTCTGGGTGGGGAGGTGCGGGCGTGAGCTTTCTGGGCGTCCCCACAGAGAGAGCTGAGCGAGATGCGGGCACCCCCAGCTGCCGCGAACTCCTCCAAAAAGATGAAGTTCCAAGGAGAACCCAAGAAGCCTCCCATGTGAGTCCAGTGGCCGGAGCCCACCCTGGCGCTGGGGAGGGTCGCGGCGAAGGGCTGCTGGGCCCGTGTCCTTAACCCTCCCCGCGCCACCCCGCCTCCAGGAACGGTTACCAGAAGTTCTCCCAGGAGCTGCTTTCCAACGGGGAGCTGAACCACCTGCCGCTGAAGGAGCGCATGGTGGAGATCGGCAGCCGCTGGCAGCGCATCTCCCAGAGCCAGAAGGAGCACTACAAAAAGCTGGCGGAGGAGCAGCAGAAGCAGTACAAAGTCCACCTGGACCTCTGGGTCAAGGTGAGAGGGCTCGTCTAGCCGGTCCGCGTTCATGGTTTCATTCAGCATCCTGGCGGTCCTTCCACGAAGCAGTTGCTATTAAGGAAGAGAAACCAGGGCCCAGAGAGGTTAAGAAATCTACCCAAGGTCATACAGCCAGTAGGCAGAATAATCCAAATCAGAACGCCTTTTCCTCCTTCCGTCCGGGACCGGAGGACCTCTCCCGGACTCTGGTTTGGCCCCACGCCTCTGAGCTCCCCCTTCTGTGCCTCGGTCGAGCGGTCAGATCTCTAACGGAGGAGTCCCCTATGTCCCTGCCCGGGTATCCGGGCAGATTAGCCAGGGACCCCGGGAGATAGGTTTAGGTAGCAGGGTTTAGGTGTCGAGAAGTTTGGGGAGCTCCAGACTGCCTCATCTGTGACTCCAGGCTTTTTGGGTGGGAGCGATGATGCCAGGCTGTCCATCGTTGTGGGGGGGGCTTCTCCGAGCTGGGGAGGCGGGCCCTGACTCTGGGGCCTGCACTAGGGTAAAACAGCGAGAGGGCCAGGAAAACCAACAGTCCTAGGAGAAGGTGGCCTAGAAAAGGATTCAGGGCATCTCAAGCCGTAGTACCGGAGCTGTGTTCCCAGCTCCTGGGGGGCTCTCTGTGGAGACCCAAGGCATAGGGGCGAGGCAGAGGTGGCCCGCCGCTTGGACAACACGCTCGGTCAGCAGCAGTTCGGTGGGGGGACGTGCCACCCGTTACTTCCTCCTCTGTCTCCCGCAGAGTCTGTCTCCCCAGGACCGTGCGGCCTATAAAGAGTACATCTCCAATGTGAGTCGGGGATCCAGGCGGTGCTGGGGAAAGGGAGGGTCCGGGGAGCCGTTGTCCGGAACTCATGGCTGCTCCCCGTGTCCACCTTTGGCCTTTTCCTACAGAAACGAAAGAGCATGACCAAGCTGCGAGGCCCAAACCCCAAATCCAGCCGGACCGCCTTGCAGTCCAAGTCGGTAAGGAGCTCCGCCGGGCCGGGGGAAGGGCAGGGAGGGGTCCGCGGTGCCCGGAGCGCCGTGGCCGAGACCGCCGGTGCGCCTCCTTCCCTCCCAGGAGTCTGAGGAGGATGAGGACGAGGACGAGGACGACGAGGACGAGGATGAAGAGGAGGAGGAGGATGAGAACGGGGACTCCTCCGAGGACGGCGGGGACTCCTCCGAGTCCAGCAGTGAGGATGAAAGCGAGGACGGAGATGAGGCGAGGCGGCGGGCACGGTGGGAGGGTCGGGCGGGCCTGGCCATGAACTCCCCCCCCCACCCCCACTGACTGCACGCTCCTTGCACACCCCCCGCCCCCCCCAGAACGAGGAGGATGATGAGGACGAGGACGACGACGAGGACGACGACGAGGACGAGGACAACGAGTCCGAGGGCAGCAGCTCCAGCTCCTCCTCGTCGGGAGACTCCTCGGACTCTGACTCCAACTGAGGCTCAGCCCCACCGGGGGCCCCCTCCCCAACCGACCACCTTCGTTTCTCCCCCATGTTCTATCCCCTGCCCCCTGGCCTCCCCCACTTTCTTTTCTTTTTTTTTTTCTTTT
>PITB01033519.1:0-13944 GCA_004024585.1 Paradoxurus hermaphroditus | reverse complement strand
GGTTACAAAGATTGTAACCTTTTAAAATGCGAAGGTTGTTAGTTAACAGAGTGTCCAAAGGTTAAATGCAATCCAGGATAAAGAGAGAGGACTTCCTTGCTTGAATCACTGAAGAATATGAACATCTTCTCTTAATATAAAGCAACTTGTCTGGCTAGAAGAAAGGTTGCCCGCTGTGTCTCTGTACAGCCAAAAGTATCTTGTATATTACTGAACTGAGATCAGAAGATAAGGCATTCACCTTACTATCATTGGATTTTTCTCTAGCAATTTTTATCCAGATATACAGAGTTTACAAAATAGTAGCAAAATAGCTGAAGGGTTATTAAAAGCAGAAGCCTTAGAGTCCGCAGCCGTGGATGTGAATTCCATATATGTCACTCACTATGAGTTGACCGAAGAAGGCATTTTGAGAGAAGCAAAGGGAGTTTCTTGCTGAAACTGACACCCTAGCCTCAGCCATCTTAGTACTGTTTGAAGTCCAGGCTGGCTCACATGATCAGATGTTTCTGAACTATATAATTTACATTTTTCCTACCTGTAAATATTTCAGTATGTATTTATAAAAGATGAGAACTCAAAAAAAAAAATCCCTAACCACTATTTTGGTTATCTATTTGTGTGTAATAAATTACCCCCCAAATTAGATCCTTTTTTAAAACTGAGAACCTTTATTTTTATTTTATTTATTTATTTTCATCATGATAAGTGTACTTTTTAATCCCCATCCTGTCTTTGAACCACCCCCTCCACCTCCCTTTTGGTAACCATCAGTTTGTTCAGTTAAGTGTCTGTTTCTTAGTTTGCTTCTCTTTTCCCCTTTGCTTGTTTGTTTCATTTCTTAAATTCCTCATCTGAGTGAGATCATATGGTATTTGTCTTTCTCTGAATGACTTATTTCACTTACCATTATACCCTCTAGATCCAACCATATGCTTTCAAATGGCAAGATTTTATTCTTTTCTACAGCTGAGTAATATTCCTTTGTACACACACAGACACACACACACACACACACACACACACACTCTGCTTCTTCTTTATCCATTCATCAGTTGATGGACACTTGGGCTGTTTCCATGTTTGGCGATTGTAAATAATGCTGCTATAAATATAAAGGTGCATGTATCCCTCTGAAGTAGGGTTTTCGTGCTTTGGGGGTAAATACAATAAATGATTTTGTATTTTGGGGGTAAATACGCAGTAGTGGATTACAGGATCATATGGTAATTCCATTTTTAATTTTTCGAGGAACCTCCATACCATTTTCCACAGTGGCTACACCAATTTGTATTCCTACCAGTGTTGCAGAAGGGTTCCTTTTTCTCTACATGTTGTTTCTTGTTTTTTATTTCAGCCATTCTGACAGGTGTGGTGACAGCTCATTGTGGTTTTGATTTGCATTTCCATGATGATGAGTGATGTTGAGCATCTTTTCATGTGTTGGTTGGCCATCTGGAGGTCGTCTTTGAAGAGATGTCAGTTCATGTCTACTGCCCATTTTTAATTGGCTTATTTGTGTTTTGGGTGTTGAGTTGTATAAGTTCTGTATATATTTTCGATACTAACCCTTTATTGGATATGTCATTTACAAATATCTTCTCCCATTCCATAGGCTAGTTATATTTTTAGTTATATTTCTGTTTATTGTACAAACTAAAATTTTAGTTATATAAACTAAAATAAACAAAATTTTAGTTATATTGATTGTTCCCTTCACTGTGCAGAGGCTTTTTATTTTGATGTAGTCCCAATAGTTTATTTTTGCTTTTGCTTCCCTTGCCTCAGGAGATATATATATATGTTATATTATATATTAAAAATAATATATATATATTATTTTTGTATATAGTATAAGAAAGCAATCCAGTTTCATTCTTTTACATGTAGCTGTCCAGTTTTCCCAGTACCATTTGAAGAGACTGTTTTTTCCTTATTGCATCTTCTTGCCTCTTTTGTCACAGACTGTTAAGCATATAATTGTGGGTTTATTTCTTTTCTCTCTGTTCTGTTCTATTGATCTATGTGTCTGTTTTTGTGCCTGTACCATACTGTTTTAATTACTTCCACTTGGTAATATACCTTGAAGTCTAGAATTGTCATACCTCCAGTTTTGTTTTGTTTTTCTTTTTCGAGATTGCTTTGGTTATTTGAGGTCTTTTATGGTTCCATACAATTTTAGGATTATTTATTCCAGTTCTGAGAAAAATGCTGTTGGTATTTTGATAGGAATTGCATTAAACCTATTGATTGCTTTGAGTAGTATAGACATTTTAACAATATTTGTTCTTCCATCCCATCAGCATGACCATGGAATGTCTTTCCATTTCTTTGCATTGTTTTGAATTTCTTTCCTCATCGTTTTATAGTTTTCAGAGTAAAGGTCTTTCACATACATCTTTGGTTAAGTTTATTCCTAGATATTTTATTGTCTTTGGTGCAATTTTAAACGGAATTATTTTCTTAATTACACTTTCTGCCTCCTCATTAGTAGCATATAGGAATATAACAGATTTATGTACATTGGTTTTGTATTTTATGACTTTACTCAATTCATTTATCAGTTAGTAGTTTTTTTGGTGGAGTCTTTAGATTTTTTTGTATATACTATCATGTCATCTGCAAATAGTGAGTTTTACTTCGTCCTCACCAATTTGGATGCCTTTTGTTTCTTTATATTATCTAATTTCCATGGCTAGGCCTTCCAGTACTATGTTGAATAAAAGTGGTGAAAGTAGATATCCTTGTCTCATGACCTTAGGGAAAAAGCTCTCAGTTTTTCCCCATTGAGTATGTTTTTAGCTGTGGGTTTTTTCATATAAAGCCTTTATTATGTTGAGGTATTTCCCTCTAGACCTACTTTGCAGAGGGTTTTTATCATGAATGGATGTTGTACTTTGATGCTTTTTCTGCATCTATTGAGATGATCATATGGATTTTACCTTCTTAATGTGAGGCATCACGTTGACTGTTTTGTGAATGTCAAACCTGACTTGCATCCCTGGAATAAATCCCACTCGATCATGGTGTATTATTTTTTTAATGTATTGTTGGATTCAGTTTGCTAATATTTTGTTGAGGATTTTTGCATCTGTATTTACGAGAGTTGTTGGCCTATAGTTCTCTCTTTTTTGTGTGTGTGGTGTCTTTATCTGGTTTTGGTATCAGGGTGATACTAGACTCATAGAATGAATTTCGAAGTTTTCCTGTTCTGCAAAATTTAGATACTTAAAACAACAGCCACTTTATTATTTTTAATAATTCTACTGGTCAACAGTTCAGACAGGGCACAGCATGATGGCTTATCTTTGATGTCAGCTGGAGCAGAATTCATGTGAGGATTTGAGTGGGCTGGAATATCCAAAATGTCTCGCTCACGTGTCTGGCACATTGGCAGATTTGGTTGGAAGGAGGAGCTCAAATGGGCTACTGGGGTGGGTGGACCTCTCTCCTTCAGTGTGATCTCAGAGCCTCTTCCTCTCTATGTGGCCTCTCTGTGTGGTCTCTCTATGTGGTTGTCGCATGTTATCACTCTGGTGGGGCAGCCAGACTTCTTACATGAAAACTCAGGGTTCCCCAAAGTATGGAAGTGGAAGCTTCCAGGGCTTTTTGAAGCTTAGACACTGAACTAGCATAGCATCACTTCTGCCACATTTGAATGGTTAAAGTAAATCACAGTTCATTCTGGATTCAATGTGGGGGGAACTACACAAAGGTCTGAATACCAAGCTGGTGAAGATCATTAGAGCCATCTTTGGACACTATCTACCACAACAACGCTCTCATTATCAAACTCAAAAATATAAACAATAATGTCTTAATATCATCAAATATCCAATTACAGTGTACATGTTCCTCATTGTTCATGTCTTAGCTTATGTTCTGCCCCAAACAGACAAAAAGCTCTGTGAGGTAGTTTATTTGTGAGCTGATCCCAGGGAGCAGGAATGAAGTATAGAGGAGTGTTAATGGGGGAAGAGAAGGCCAAAACAAGGTCGTAGAATTAAGTTGGCCATTGCTAAAGGTAACAGGTATGTGATCTTGGGAACCTTCTAAGTTGTGTCATGAAATGCATTTTAGAGCTGTCTGCTTAAGTGACATATTGAAAAGAATTATCCAGGAACGCCCATCTTTCATTAGTCAAGATACACATGCTTTATTTGTCTTACGCTTGTAGTTTGTACATGCCTGAGTGCCTGTTGGTCTATGAGTTGTCCCAGGATATAGCATCAGAGAAGCCCTTTGCAGGAAATGAGATATATACGGCATACTCCCAAGGCACGGCCCTGTCAGATTATACGAGCATGTAAAATGATCACCATTGCAATGGCTGGAATAAGAAAAGGAGTTGATTTGAAGTATACAGGCAATGTGCCCAAAGCATCTTAAACCTATTTGTTTTATATTTTGTTAATATGTCTCTTAAGTCTCTTTTAATCTCTAGGTTCCCTCCCCCTCTCTCATTTTTTCCTTTGTAAACTATTTGTTAAAGGAACTTGGTCAGTTGTCCTGTAGACTTTTCAGAGTCAAAGTTTTGCTAATTGAATTCCTATGATGTCATTTAGTGTGTTGCCCTGCTCTATGTTTCATATAAGTTGATAGTTTTAGAGGCTTCGGTTAACCTGAGATTTAAATTTTTATGGGAAATCAGGATAAATGTTTCTGTCTTTCACTTTGCCTGTTTCCAAATAATATTCTATTCTCTATCACCTTCCAAAGATTTTTCAAATATCAATATGAAATATTGAACTTAGACATATTTGGTATGTATAGTTCATTGCAGTAATGATTCTTATTGATGCTCAAGTTGTTCCATATTTGGCCTCTGGAATCTTCACATTGACTACCAAGTCTCTGATATGACCCAGTTGTCACTGATACTTTGTTTGCATTCTGTATGACAAGAAATTTGAGCCCCAAATCTGAAATTAGCCTTTTCTCCAAGGAGCCCTAGTTCTCTCCGGGAGGAAATGACATTTAGAGACCCCAACTGGGGCCCTAGGGATGTTCACTCCTACTGCATTGGTAGTTATTTTAAGGAATTTTCACTGGGTATATTCTATATGTAATGTAATACCTCATGAGATCATGCTGATTCTTCAGTTAAAATTTTTAATTAAGATACATGACTTTTTCTTAACTTCATTGATCTGTGTCTCCATTCTCCCCCGTTGAAAATCCACGTTTCTAATGACGTCATTAAAAACACTCTAAATAGACACATTCAACAGTCTTCGAATTAAACAGTTTAAAGTTTTAAAATTTATTTGATATTTTTATAGCTCTTTCTGAACTTATGATATATCGTAAAAGGGTTACAGTTAACTTACTGTGTTTTAAAGACATTTAAAAAACTGCTGTCTGTGTAGTCAAGCCACCAGCTGTCACACAGTTACATTTATTTATTTAACTTTGGCTTTGTTTTTAGAGATTCCTCTTAGAAAAAATTAGTTTTGTTTTACAATTATATAAAAAATATTTTCAGTTCCCAAGTCAAATCCATAAAACAAGGCATTTTCAGACGGAAAAATCAAGATTTGATCCATCATACCTGATTCCCCCACAATTCGCTCCCTTTCGTGAGGCAGACTGTAGCACTCCAGATGTCTTTCTCCACCTACATGTGACTTTTAAAGTGATAAAAATCAAGCATATTCACAAATAAAAAAACCATTTTAGGCAGGAAAGGCATTAAAACAAAATCCATAAAAATACAGTCAAAAGAATGGTATAATCAACTTTATTCACACAAAAACACTAGTATTGATTGATTGATAACTGATATTGATAAGGTCCTTTAAACTTTGACTACATTACTTACAATTATTTTAACTGAAAGGAATTGAGAACTCCAGTAATAACTTAAAAATACGTTATTAGCCTCACACATACCTCCAGCATTGACTCAGGTGTGCAGTGGTGCCATCAGAAATCCAGACATTCTCTTTTCCTCCTTCTCCCTTCTTTCTCTCTCTTGTTCCTAGTATCTGATGTTTTCCTCCGTCTAGATGAAATTAATATGTTAGATTACAGAGTCTCTTAAGTTAAAGAAGCACTGTTCCGAGTGGGATATCTGGGTCATAATTGCATATGTAAATGGAATATTCCTAAAATTCCCTGGAAATAAGGACACTGAAAACTGATAATCTGATGTACTAGATTTAAAAAATATATATTTTCCTATAAACCAACTCAGAATCCTTTTAGAACTCAAATTCACATAGTTTATATACATCATCGGAAAACAATATTAGTTTAATCTCCAGGGTTTAATAAAAGCAACTATTTCTTCTCTAATGTCAATGTTAAGTATCATACAAACACACACTTTTATGCTTTGTGGATTTTTTACACATACAGGTTTACTGATCATATAAATTACTATTCTAGTTATTGTGCAACATTATAAAAAATATTAACTTATGTCTAGCCCACTGGAATCATGATTCTGACAATTTTGTATTTCGCAGTAATAAGGTTTTATAGTATTACAGCTTGAAGATAATTTCTAAAATCTTTAGGATTTAGATCCTCTTCGACTGATAATACATTCAACTAATTGGTGGACATTCATTGGAAATTTAGATCACATCTATATAAGATAGACTACTGAAGCCCTGATTACTAAGTACAATTTTAGGCTCATGTACTTTTTAAAAATTCAAGCATAATTAACATACAGTGTTATATTCGTTTTCGGTGTACATTATAATGGTACAGCAACTCCATACGTTCCTCAGTGCTCATCAAGCTAAGTGAATCCTTAACTTCTTCACCTATTTCACCCATCTCCTCACCCACCTCCTTTCTGGCAACCATCAGTTTGTTCTCTGTATTTAAGAGTCTTTTTTGTCTCTTTCTTTTCTTTGTTTTATTTCTTACATTCCGCATATGAGTGAAATCATGTGGTATTTGTCTTTCTCTTTTTGACTTATTTCACGTAGCATTGTACCCTCTAGATCCACCCATGTGATTGCAAAGGGCAAGATTTTATTTTTAAACATTTTTTAATGTTTATTTTTGAGAGAGAGAGAGAGGGGGGGGGAGAGGGAGAGAGGGACAGAGCATGAGCAGGGGAGGGGCAGAGAGAGAGGGAGACACAGAATCTGAAGCAGGCTCCAGGCTCTGAGTTCTTAGCACAGACCCTGACACAGGGCTCGAACCCACGAACCGTGAGATCATGACCTGAGCCAAAGTCCGACACAACCCACTGAGACACCCAGGCACCCCAAGATCTTATTTTTTCTATAGCTGAGTAATATTCCATTGTAAATATATGCCACACCTTCTTTATCCATTCATCTATGAATGAACACTTGGGCTGCTTCCATATCCTGGCTATTGTAATAATTCTGAAATAAACATAGCGGTGCATGTATCTTTTCTAATTGGTGTTTGCATTTTCTTTAGGTAAATTTTTCTTTGACCCAGTAGTGGAACTATGGGTCATATGGTGTTTCTATTTTTAACTTTTTGAGGACCTTCCATACTGTTTTTCCCTTTTCTCCACATCCTTGGCTTTTTTTCATTCTGGCAGATGTAAGGTAGTATCTTATTATGGTTTCAATTTGCATTTCCCTGATGATGAGTGATGTCGAGCATCTTTTCATGTCTGTTGGCCATCTGTATGTCTTCTTTGGAAAAATGTCTACTCAGGTCCTCTATCCATTTTTTTTTTAATTTTTTAACATACAGTGTAGTATGGGTTTCAGGAGTAGAACCCAGTGATTTATAACTTCCATACAACACCCAGTGCTCCTCCAAACAAATGCCCTCCTTAATGGCCATCACCCATTTAGCCCATCCCCCTACCCACCTTTCCTCCAGCAACCCTCAGTTTATACTTTTTCAAAGAGTATTTTGTGGTTTGCTTCCCTCTCTGTTTTTATCTTATTTTGCCTTCCCTTCCCCTCCCTATGTTCACCTGCTGTGTTTCTTAAATTCCACATATGGGTGAAATCATGTATTTGTCTTTCTCTGACTTATCTCACTTAGTATAATACGCTCTAGTTCCATCCATGTTGTTCCAAATGACAAGATTTCATTCTTTTTGAACGCCAAGTAATATTCCATTGTATATACATACCAAATCTTCTTTATCCCTTCATTAGTCGACGAGCATTTGGGCTCTTTCCATGATTTCTATTGATAGCGCTGCTATAAACATTGGGGTGCACGCGGCCCTTCGAAACAGCATTTTTTATCCTCTGGATAAATACCTAGTACGATTGCTGCTTGTAGGGTTGTTCTATTTTTAACTTTTCGAGGAAACTCCATACTGTTTTCCAGAGTGGCTGCACCAGTTGTCGGGCACACACACAACCTAGCCATAAAAACAAATTAAATGTTGCCATTTGCAACAACATGGATGGACTTAGAAGGTACGATGCTAAATGGAATGAGTTAGTCAGAGAAAAACAAAAACCATATAATTTCACTCATATGTATAATTTAAGAAACAAGACAAAGAAAAAATAGACAAACCAAACTCTTAAATATGGAGAACTAACTGGTGGTTACCAGAGGGGAGGTTGGTGAGAGGCCAGGGTTTTGACTCCCTGACTTACTAGCTGTGTGATTCCAGACTATGACACTCGCTATCTTGAAACCGTTTTCTCATTTGTAGAATGAGGATGATGCATATACCATAGGGTTGTTGTGAGAATGACACAGATCATGTCCGGAAGGAATCAGAAACAGTACTTCACGTACAGCAGGCACTTGGCAAATAGTATTTAAAAACAAGGGCAAAAAAGTGGATTTGATTTTGAACGAACTTGAAAAATACCATCTCCTTGTAGTCATCTCATACTTGTTAGATGAGTCATAACTAACAGAATGTCCACAAAGGAACGTAAGCAATAAAGTTAATTTATTAACTCTGGATCAATTATAATAGAGCTCTACACTGGGTTCTGTAATTGTCTTAGCCTTATCCTCATGGTTACAGGGTGGCTGCCCTTGCACTTGACACGATATTCTCATACCAGCCTCACAATTAGAATGACAAGAAGGGGGAAAAATGATTTCTTTTTGTGAAATTCATCACTTTTCTCAGGCAAGTAAAGTTTTTTTCAGAAATCTAGGCTATTTCTACTTACATCTTAGGTCAAAACTCAGTCATGTAGTCAACCCTAGCAGCACAAAAGACTAGAGCATCTTGAAATGGGAAGAAAACATTCATGGGCAGTTTAGACTAATTAGGATTTATGCCCAGGAACTGGGCACATCGTTATCTCACAAAAGCCAGGGAACACTCTTAATAACAAAGAAGGGGTGAGATGGCTTTTGGATTAATCAGCAGCGTCTGCCAGTGTCTTCAGGAGGTGAATGGATAAACGAATTATGGTACATCCAGAAAATAGAATATTAATCAGCACTAAAAAAACCTATCAAACCATGAAAATACATGGAGGAAACTTAAATGCATCCTACTAAGCAAAAAAAGTCAATCTGAAAAGACTATAATTCCAATTATATGACATTCTGGAAAAGGTAAAAATAGGGAGATGGTAATCAAAACTGTATGGTTTTGGCATAAAAACAGGTATATAGAACAGTGGAACAAAATAGCCCAGCAATAAACCCATATATAAATGGTCGATTAAATTATGGTAAAGGAACCAAAAATATAAAATGAGGAAAGAACAGTTTCTTCAGTAAATGGTGCGGGAAAACTGGACAGCATATGCAAAAGAATGAAACTAGGCCACTTTCTTACACCGTACACAAAAACCAACTCCAAATAAAGACTTGAACATAAGACCCAAAGCCTTACAACTCTTAGAAAACAGGGAGTAAGCTCCTTGACATCGGTCTTGGTGATGATATTTTGGATCTGATACCAAAAGCACAAGCAACAAAAGAAAAAATAAACAAGTGGGACTACGTCAAACTGTAAAGCTTCTGCACAGCAAAGGAAACCATGAACAAAATGAAAAGACAGCCTATTAAATGAGAGAAAATATTTACAAATCATCTTTCATAAGGGGACAATATCCAAAATATATAAAGAATTCATATAACTAAAAGGCAAAAGTACAAACAATCCTCTTTAAAAAAGGGGCAGAGGATCTGGGCCCCTGGCCGGCTCAGTTGGTGGAGCATGACTCTTGATCTCAGGGGTGTGAGTTCGAGCCCCATGTTGGGCATGGAGCCTACTTAAAATTAAAAATAAAATAAAATCTCAAATAAATAAATACAAAATAAAATCAGCTGTCTTTTAAAAAAAAATGGGCAGATGGGGCGCCCGGGTGGCTCAATTGATTAAGCGTCTGACTCTTGGTTTCAGCTCAGGTCACGATCTCACTGCTCATGAGTTAGAGCCCCACATTGGGCCCTGTGCTGACAGTACAGAGCCTGCTTGGGATTCTCTCTCTTCTTCTCTCTCTGCCCCTCCCCTGTGCACTCTCTCTGTCTCTCTCAAAACTAAATAAACTTAAAAAAAAATTTTTTTAATGGGAAAAGGCTCTGAATAGACATTTTTCCAAAGAAAACATCCAAATGGCCAACAGACATGTGAAAAAGATGCTCAACTGTCCGGACTCGGTCTCCTACAGGGCGAGGGTTGGAAGGCGCAGGATTAAACAGAAGACAGGGACTCAGATATCAGTCTATCATGAGCGCTTTGCTAAAGCAAAACCATGTCTTTTATTGCAGCAGAAAAAGCAAGTTGACCTTTGAAAAATAGCTAGGCTCTGCTTCATAGCACCTGCGATTTTCTAAACATACATTATTTCAAAGTAGGAAGCATTCTTTGATGTGTAGTCATAGTGACCAGAGCACAGAATGAGATAAGAGTTTTACAAAGTTCTGATAATTGAGAATTTGTGGCCGTGAGACGAGCAGGAAGGCTTGAGCCCTCTCGCGCCCGGCAGTTTGCTGCCTGGCTTACTCCCAACACTCTTGTTTGCAAGATATGTCGAGAGTCGATCGGGCCTTGAGCTATCCGCTTGTCTCTGGGCAGGCTCCTTCACTCACCAAAGGTATTGAAAACCTTCACTCATCATCAGGGAAATACGAGTCAAAACCACAATGAGGTGTCACCTCCCAGCTGTCATAATGGCTATTATCAAAAAAGAAATAAGAAGTGAGGCACCTGGGCAGCTCAATCAGTTAAGGGTCTGACTCTTGATCTCAGCTGAGGTGGTGATCTCAGGGTTTGTGGTATCCAGCCCTGTGTTGGGCCCTGTGCTGACAGTGAGAGTTGGCTTGGGATCCTCTCTTTCCTTCTCTCTCTCTGCCCCTCTCCATGCATGCACACGCTCTCTATATCTCTTAAAAATAAGTAAAAATTAAAAAAAAAGAAATAACAAGTGTTAGCAAAGATGTGGAGAAAAGGGATCCTCTTTGCATTTTTGGTGAGAATGTGAACTAATGCAAATGTCTTTAAAAAAATAAAAATAGAACTACCATATGATCTAGCAATCCCAGTTCTGGGTATTTATCCAAAGAAAAGGAAAGCAATAACTGGAAAAGGTATTTACACTCCCGTGTTCATTGAAGCATTATTTATAATAGTAAGGATATGGAAGAAACCTAAGTGTCCATTGATGGATGAATAGATAAAATGTGATTTTATATGCACACACAATGGAATATTATTCAGCCATAAAGATAAGGAAACCTTGGTATTTGTGACAAGATAGATGGACCTTGAGGGCATTTGACTAAGTGAAATAAGTCAGACTACGAAATGCCTTATGATTTCACTTATATGTAGAATCTCAAAACAAAACAAACAAGCAAAAATACCTCAAGCTCATAGATACAGAGAACAGAGTGATGATTGCCAAAGCAGAGGCGGAGATTAGGGGGTGGGCAACATGGGGGAAGGGGTTCAAAGGGTAAAAACTTCCAGTTATAAAATACATCAGTCATAGATGCAGTGAGCAGCATGGTGATTATAGTTAATGCAGTATTGTATATTTGAAAGTTGCTAAAAACATAAAATTTAGAAGTTCTCATCCCAAGAAAAAAATCTGACCATGTGGTTTGGGATGTTAACCATACTTATTGTGGTGGTTATTTCACAATATATACAAATATTGAATCATTGTGTTGTACACCTGAAACTAATATTGTGTCAATTATATCTGAATGAAAAAATATGGACACAGTAAAAGTATTAGTGGCTGCCGGGGGATGAGAGGGGAGGAGGAAAGAGTAAATGGAACACAGAGGATTTTTATGGCAGTGAAAGTACTCTGTGTGATACTATAATACTGAATACATGTCATTATACATTTGTCCACACTCCTAGAATATAAACACCAAGGGTGAACCTGAATATAAATTATGACCTTGGGTGAATATAATGTATCGATGTAGGTTCATCAACTGTAATAAATTCACCACGGTGGTACTGGATGGTAATAGTGGTGCAGGCTGTGCCTATGTAGGGGCAGGGGATATATGGCAAATCTCTGTGCCTTTCAATTTTTCTATGAACCTAAAACTACTCTAAAATATAAAGTGTTTAACAATATTTAAAAAAACAGGGGCCGCAGGGTGGCTCAGTCAGGTAAGCGTCTGACTTTGGCTCAGGTCATGATCTCACAGTTCGTGAGTTCAAGCCCCACATTGGGATTTGTGCTGACAGCTGGGATCCTGGAGCCTGGTTCACATTCTGTGTCTGCCTCCCCTGCTCATACTCTGTCTCTCTCTCTCTTAAAAATAAACATTTAAAAAAATTAAAAGAACAAAACAACAGATGGTGGTTTGGATTTGTCTTGTAAGCCATGGTTTGACAACCTATGGTCTAAGACAAACCGGTTTGTGATAAAACTAAATGGGTAAAATGTGTGTGTGTGTGTGCGTGTGCGCGCACGCGCGTGTGCATGCATACACGCAACAACAAAATGAGAAGTTTCCAAGTCCCTTTGGATATTTACCAATTCAATAATAGCTGTGGAAGATGCAGTTTTTATTATTTTTGGTTCGATACTTAGTGAGAGTATAATTGGGTTTAAACCAAGGCATCAGTATTATTTTCTTGCTCCCCAGGTGATTTCAAGGCACAGTCAGATTCGACAACCCGGATGTTAGGAGTACCACTCAAAATTCAGTGTGCATATTGATCACCTGGGCTCTTGTTAAAAGGTAGATTCCGATTCAGTCGGTCTTGGGTGGGCCTTATTACTATTGCGTTTCTAATCAGCTCTCAGGTGAGGCCGATGCTGCCGGTTCACAGCGCATTTTGAGTAGCCAGGTGCTCATACTGGTTTTAATTGCCTGGGATGTCTGGGTCCTGCCCAAGGGATTGATGTATTTGGTCTTGGGTGGGGCTGGGGCGTTCAGCGCTTTTAAAGCTCTGCAGGTGATACTAATACAGCAAAACTTGAGAACATCCATGGAGACGTGCATGGAAAATGCATGGAGATTTTATCAATTTTAATGATTTTATCAGTGGCCCTAAGGTGGTCCCCTCTTCCCATCCTCTCTCTCCCTGACCCGTTCCACTCCATTTCAGGTCCAGACATCCAGATCAGGATTAGCACTTCATCCTTTCTTTCCCATCTCTGAAGAGTGGAATGTTAGACAAGTTGGAAAGAGGAGGCTCAGGCAACCTGGGTTTGGGAAGAAGCAGCCAAATAGATGTTGTAGGGAGCGTTTTAAGGGGAAGAAGCCAAATAAATGTTGTAGGGAGCAAACCCCCCTCCAGGCTTGGGCCTGAGTTTGGGGCAGTGAAATCAGCCACCTACCCTCCTGACTCCTGGCGGCACCTGACAGCCAAGCAGCTACCAAGTTTTCCTTCTCAGCATGCGGAATGACACAGTTGGTTGAAATGCAAGAGCGACCCCCAGTGGCAAAGCACAGATGTGAAATCTTCTCCCCCAAGGAACACCACCAAGAACTTAGAAGTCAGTGGATGAAGGCGGCGGTGATAAATGATGGCTTATGTGTACTCTGTGTGCCAGGCACTGTTGGAAACGTTTAAACATA
>PITB01033518.1:0-13932 GCA_004024585.1 Paradoxurus hermaphroditus | reverse complement strand
CCGGAGTGCAGAGAAGGGAGCCTCAGAAGGGACCAGGATGAGCTCGGCCCAAGAGAGCCGTGTCCCTCTGCCCCCTCTTGTGTCTCATCCGGTGCCCCCCACCCCCGTGAGCCGTGTGGCCGCCGCCCTCCCCAGGCCTATGCCCCCCGATTCTCCCAGCCTGGAAAAGAAGAGGAAAGGAAGCAGCCGGGACCCCAGGCGCCGATGCCCCACCGCTTACTGCTTCCGACCAGGCGGCTGCTGCGGCTGGAGGGAGGCTCGGCGGCCTGACACTAAGCTGGGACAGTCTGTGGCCTTGAGTGGGGGGGGGGGTGCAGGTGAGCCTGACCCGAAGCCCTCCCGTCTCCTGTCCGCTCTCCGTGCTGGCCGGGCCCCGGCAGCATCCGCTCACGCACATTCACGAGAGCGCAGCGGCTTCCGGGAGAGAACGGATGGAAGGGAGGCCAGAGTTCTGGAAAAGGGCAGGTGGCCGGGGTTGACATCCCAGCTGGGGAGCGGTGTCATCCGTGAGGCTGGCACGGTCATCGCAGGATAAATGACCTACGGAAACGCCTTAGCACAGGGCCCCCCCATCTACTCACTGCTCAGTAAGTGGGGTCTGGTTTTTTGAGGTCATTTATTTATTTATTTGTTTAGAGAGAGAGAGCAAGACAGGAAGGGGCAGAGAGAGGGAGAGACAGAATCCCAAGCAGGCTTCGCACTGTCCATGCGCAGCCCAGCATGGGGCTCAAACTCACCAACTGTGAGATCATGACCTGAGCCGAGCTCAAGAGTCAGACGCTTAAAGACAGAATCCCCCTGCCCCCCACCAGGCGCCCCTAGCGTTAGTTACTTTTTAAATAAGTCAGGGCTCAGGGAAGATGACCAAGTTAAAGAAATGAGATGCGTTTTGCAAGCAAATACTCTTAAAATTTCAGAGTTCGATGTTTTCTTTTGTTTTGCCCGCACTCCCTCGAGGACCCCTGCCTGTCTCCTGCCCGGCGCCCCCCAGGCACAGCCATCCCTGTGGGACACACATCCCGGCCTCCGCCCACACGGCTCTCAGAGACTTCTCGGGCCCTGGCGGGCACACGCCTAAAGCCAGGTCCGAAAGACCTGGGGACGCGGCCAGGCCTTTCCAGTCCTAGGCTCTGTCCCCTCTATGCCCTCTACCTTTGCAACAAGACCGGTTAGGCCTCTAAGATCCCTTCCAGAGCTGATGTTTCAGGGGAAGGGAATTTCAGAAAGCGGTGGGCGATGGCTGGAAAGAACCCACTTCCCCTCGTCAAGCATTGAACAGTTTATGGACACACTCCTCCTTAGAACTCTCTCTCAATGTGGGGTCTCCCGTCCTCAGCAGAAGCCCTCTGGGCCACACTGCTAATACCTCTTGTGACAGGGAGATCACTACCGCATGAAACACACTATGTCACGGCAGGGTGGCTCTGGCTATTTAAAAGCTTCTTCAGGTCTGTCAGTTTTTTTTTTTTTTTTTTTTAATGTTTGTTTTTGAAAGAGAGAGAGCATGAGTGGGGTGGGGGGAGTGGGGCAAAGAGAGGGTGACACAGAATCCAAAGCAGGCTCCAGGCTCACAGAGCCCGACATGGGGGCTTGAACCCATAAACCATGAGATCATGATCCGAGCCAAAATCAGACGCTTAACGGACTGAGCCCCCGGGTGCCCCTTCTCCAGGTCCGTGTAAGATTTGCACACTTCACCATGTGAATGATACACCCAAAAGAGGGGTGCGTGGGTGGCTAAGTCAGGTGAGCATCTGACTTGATTTCGGCTCGAGTCATGATCCCAGGGTTCGTGGGTTCGAGCACAGAGCTGCTTGGGGTTCTCTCTCTCTCTCTCTCTGCTCCTCCCCTGCTCACACGCATGTGCACACGCTTTCTCTCAAAATAAAACCCAGCCATTTGTCCACTTGTCCTTGTCTCTCCTGGGCCCCTGCCCCTGCCGCTGACCCCCGCCCTTCCCTGCTCACACCCCTTCCTGCACGATGCTTCTAACCCAGACCACATCACATTCCGGCATCTTCCGGCCACAAACAGAACAAACACGAGTGTGCTCCCGACTCTCCTACACTCCGTCCCCGGCTCACCGGGAGTCACCTGCGAGCTCACCCCTCAGCCTCGGGTGCCCCTCCCCACGGTGTCTGCTGCCCCTGCACGGACCCCCCAGCATCTGGAAGAAACACAGCTGGGCCGAGGGGACTCACCGGGTGTCTCCGTGAGTGCGAGCGACTTGTTAACAGAATAAAAGCACTTTTGTCCACTGCTTGGTTATCAGCAAATCTACAAAAGATTCTGCAGGGTAGTGAAACCCGTCTTTATTCTGTTTATTTACTGGTTCTCGGGGTCTCTGCAAACGGTTTCGTGTGTCACCCAAGTGTCCAATTCACTGGCTTTTAATACGTTCCCAAGGTTGTGCACCCATCACTGCTCTGTGAATCCAGGGAGGCCACCCGGTGTGAAAGTCATCGCTGACATTCGGATGCAAATGCCGGCGGCTATTCCCAGAGTTTCTGAGCAGGTGGGCTGCGCCTTTGTCCAAAGGTATGTATTTAATCGTGGGAACATACACGTAGCATAAAATGTCTCACCTTCACCACGTTTAACCGTGCCCCTCAGTGGCATCGAGTCCGTGGTCCTATGCGGCCACGGCCAGCGTCCCTCTCCAGAACATTTTTTTTTTTTTATCTTGCAAAACCGAAACTCTGCACTCCGTAAACAGGATGCGAAAGTTCCAGAACCGCTATGAAAGGTGGGGCTCTCCTCCGATCCCAGCCCCCAACCTCCACATCACTGAGAGAAGCAGGGAGGCCCACAGAGGAAAAGCGTTGGTCCCAGGCGTCCCCTCCAAGCGTGCCCGAGCGAGTCTCGAGACCCGATTCCTCGGCAGGAGGTGGTGCCAGCCGCCTGCCCTCGCCGAGCAGCAAAGGAGCGACCCTCGGCCTTCGCTGCGTTCTGTCCGGGGGTCTGTTTCCGCGCGGCCCCGCAGGAAAGTCCGGCGGCTTCTCGGAGATGTATGGAACGATCCGGACTCCGAGAGGGGCTTACATTCCTGCCTCGGATGCTAAGTCCCCCGTGGAGACCTGAAGAGAGGACTTTCCTCTTTGAGCTCGAGGCCCCGCGCGTCCCCTCCGGCTGTCCACTCCTGATCCTTGAGGGGGGTGGGGTGGGGGGGGAGGGGCGGTCACAGAGCAGGGGAAACCGAGGCACCGCTTACCCAGAAGTAGTCGCAATAGCTCCACTCGGTCGGCTTCAGCAGCTGCTGCTCCGGCATCGTGTCCGGATGAGGGAACGTCACGCAGTTGATCTGCAGGGCACAGGACGAGGAAGAAAGTGACTTGCCGGGACGGCCGGGAGCAGCCGGGCAGGCTCTGCGCCCGGGATGCAGCGTTCTAGAGGTTTCCCTTAAGCGCCCGCTCGGCCGATCGCCCGTGGCGATCTTGGGAGGCTCGCGTTTTTCCGAATGAGGGGCCACGGCGCCCACGCCCGGCCCCGAGGGGGCCGGAATCGGTCGGAACTCTCCGGAAGGCAGTGCGATAACAAGATCCGCCGACACCACACTCACGGCCGGAGCCTCCGGCCCCGCGACTGCGCGTCAAAGACCACCCCCTGGGAATGATCTGCACGTGTCTACGCGGTCTGTCTGCCGGCTCGCGAGCCTGTAGCAGCGAAGGCGCAACCCCGCTGTCCTCCAGCAGGGGGACGGCTACACAAAGCGGGGGGTTTGCATCGCGAGCAGAGGACGCCGGGAGAACGTTCTGACGCGTTGCTCCCGACGGCGCGCTGGGTCATACTAGTGAGTGGGGAAAGGAAACACGGGTGCAAGATGGCACGGAGTAAGTGCTGCCACTTGCATAGGGAAAAAAAAGAGAGAGAGAGAGAGAGGAAGAGAAAATACGCACGCGGTTGGCTATTTACGTACAGAATACTTCCGGAAGCCGATAAGATCGTTTGCTTCCAGAGAAAGGAATTCCATGGTTGAGGGTCGGGGCGACAGGTTACCTCGTGCGTTTTATTTCACAGTATTTATTCTACGAACAAAGAGCGTCTGAAAGGATGCTCCGGGGTGTGCGCTCGGGGCTGGCCCTGGCCCAGAAGAGGGCGGCGCAGACATTCCTGGGGCCTGTCTCGCCCTTTTCCTGCCCAAGCCTGGCCCCCCCGCGGAGGCGGGCGCCCCGGTGGTGGTACCGCGGCTCCCGCTGGGCCGGTTTCAAGCCCGGGATCTGCTCCCGTGGAGCCTGTTGGCTTGCGTCCTTTGTGGGAGCTTGTGTGCGAGGAGCCTCAGGGAGGCAGGGTCCGGGGCCGCGTAGACTTCCACCCTCACCACGGAGCCGGCAGCTGCGGCAAGTGGGGAGCCGTCTGGCGTTCGAAAACCCAGGGGCTCTGGGGGCGCCTGGGGGCTCAGTTCCCGAAGCGTCTGACTCGTCCGACTCTTGGTTTCAGCTCAGGTTTCATGATCTCCGGGTTCGTGAGTTCGAGCCCCGCATCGGGCTCTGTGCTCACGGCATGGAGCCTGCTTGGGGTTCTCTCTCTCCCTGCTCTGCTCACATTCTCTCTCTCTCTCTCAAAATAAATAAACCTTAAAAAGATAAAAAAACAAAAAACCCCCACAGGTTGCAGACAGAGGCCGCCACTCCAAAGCCAGGCAGCCGTGAAACAAACGAGATACAGGTACCACTTGCTCAGAAACTGCTGCTTAGAGGGGGCTGGGGAGGATGGGGCAAGCGGCCTCGGCTTTGGGAAGGGGTGGGGTCTGCGGAGAGGTGTGTAACCCGCGGATGCCCCCTAGCTCCTGCCGACGGTCGTCACACCAGCACGAGGAGCCCGGTATGCCGTCTGATTATACGACTCAAGAGAAAACGAAAATCAGGACTATGAGGCAAAGCGTCTCCATGTTTCAATGCTGGCAAGTAATCCAAAGTTAATGACAGTCATAAGGACGATGTCAATGACCCAATTCCTCTGCCAGCCGAGTCGGGCCCGTGGGCCCCCAGCCGTGTCCTTGGGCGCAGGAGAGGAGGCTTGAGAAGCGGCCAGAAGTGCATCTAGAGTCCCCACCCTTGGCCCCGCCCCCTGCTGCCGGGGGCACAGGCTCCCGGAGGAGAGCATGGGCGCAGTCCCAGCCAAGGACAGGGAGCCCCCTCCTCCTGGCTACTGATACCTGGCGGAAGGAAGGGCTGAGATTTCCCCTCTGAAGGGAAAGACCGAGTGGCAGGAATGACCCAGAGAAGCCCCCCGAGACGGGGACCACTGATGTCCACCAAGGTCAAGGGGCAGGCTCGAGGGACCCCCTGGGGCGGGGAATTTCTACCCTGAGGTGTCACTGGCCTGCAGGAGCCCGCGGTGGGCGGGGAGGGAGGGCCACCCTCTCAGTGCCCAGCATCGGGCAACGGTCTCCCCGAACCCTCTCTCCAGGCTGACGCTCAAGGTAAGAGTCTCCTCCCGGGGCTTCGATGCCCCACGGCCGCGTGGGTTTCCTACGGAATCATGGAAACGAGGGCCGGATTCCAAAGTTTCGCACGGTCCTTATATGCTGTTCCGGCGTACCTCGCTCTATAATGTGGCCCGTGAAAACTTCAACCGAATCTCATGACAAATTAACTATGACATCAGATTGGGCCTTAAGGATCACGGAACTAGGGGGACATGGAGGTACCTGGAAGTGGACATGAGTGTCTTCTAGGGTGCCCTGTCGGCGTCCGGGGGTGAGGGGTCCCACAAATGGCCCGGTCACAACCACTGAAGGGCAGCTGGCTGGGCTGGGGGAGGCAGGTGGCGAGGATGAGAAGGGCTCATCCTTGTTGTTGCGTCTACCGCTTTGTGAGGACACAGGTCCTTGGACAGACTGGCTGGGGACCCCAGGGTGCCTGTCCCCGTCTCTACCCGCTCTGGTTTGGCGATGGCGATGAATTCCCAGCTGTTCCGGGGGAATTTCCCCAATGCTCACGGAGCCCTGCGCCCCCTGGTGGGCGACTCTAGAACTGCACCCCGCCGGACTCTCCTCCCCTCCCCCTGCCCCAAGAGGCAGCTGTAACCACCAGGAATCAGACCCCCCCCCCCCCCCCTGCCAGGAGCCTTGCGTGCATTCTCAGGTCCGCAAGTCAGCATCCCGGCCGCCCGCCAGCTGGGTAACACGGGCCTCAACTCATACGAAGAAACCGAGGATCACAGAAATGAAGAGTCCGACTCCGAGCCGGGCTGACCGCAGAGCGCAAGCCCTCAACCACAGAGCCGATGGGCGGAAGGCTGGCACTTCCCGTGCAAACAGCTGTTGAGTGTGGCTACTCAGCGCCCCACGCTCTGCTAGATCTTTCCAGCGCTTTGCACGCGTGCGTTCGTGATTACACTTCTCACGACTGCTAAATTAGCATCTCTCCTCTTGCCGGACAGTCTGTTCCACGAGGTGAGGGGGACCCTTTTCCTGCTGTTGCCCTACTGCCTGGGTGCCCAGGACGTGTGTCTGGGGGCCATGACTGCCAGGGCCAGAGACGGACAGAAAGCTCTCTGTTCTCAACGGTGTTAGAGCCTCGCGGGGAAGGCACGCAAGTCAAGAAGGAATTGTGCCCCTCTGGGATACACACACCACTGCGTAGACACCTATACACATGGGTGCTGGCACTGCGGGGAGGGCTAGGGGCTGGGGCAGGAAGCGGAGAGACAGAGAGAGCGATTTAGGTCATAGGAGGGTTAGGGTTTGGCAGACAGGGGGTGGGAGGTACAGAGAGTTGTGTGGGGGAGGAAGGGCCCCAGGTCTGAGGATGCACCATGCAGGTGGGGACCATGCTGGGAAACAGGCAGGGAGCAGGGGAAACTGAGGCTGGAGGGGCGCCCTGCAGGCGCAGGAGTGACCTAACTGGGCTGCTCACGGGGGTGAGCGCCCTGGCTGCAGTGGGGAGGGCTCGCTGCAGGGAAAATACTGACGGGGGCCACCAGGAAGGTGCCCCAGGGACCGGCCCTCCTCCCAAGGCCTCCCCGGCACAGCCAGAGCCTCCAAGGAACTTCCTCCCAGCAAGCACAGGGGATGTCCTCAGGAACCACCTCCGGCTCTGAAAAGAGCTAATAACTTGTTCTAACTGCTTTACTTAATCGTCACGCCAACCCTGTAAGGTGGGTGCCATATTACCTCCGTGCTACAGAGCAGGAAACCAAGGCACAGAGAGGTTAGGTAAGTTACGCAAGGCCACACAGCCTGTGTGTAACGGCGGAGTCACGGTCTGAAGTCAGACAGTCTGGCTTGTAACTTCTGTCGCACAACCTTCTCCACTCCTACCCAAGGCAAGGGCTCGCCGCGGGGGAGAGGGGGTAGGCCCCTCAGTGAGCACTGTTTGGGAGAAGTCCTGGGAACCACCCCCACCCTCGCTCCTCCTGAAATCACCATCCTTGACGGACGGGCAGCATCTTCACGCTGACACCAACTCTGTTTTCTCCAACCCTCAGATAAAAGGAATAACCCTCTGCTCCTTCCCTGGGGAACACAGGTTCGAGCCTCACAAGGGGCCTGATGCGGGGAGGCCCCTGAGCACCTCGCCCGAGGCTCCCAGTCCCGGCCCCTCGCAGAGGCCGCACGGGAGGGCAGAGGCCACGGTCCCTCACCCGCCTATCTGGGCAGCTGGCTCTGACTTCGCTTCTGGAAGGAGGCTGATCTGGGAGGGTGTGGAAGAGGAAGAGTCAGAGCCGCGGTCTGCGGAAGCAGAAAAGAAACGACCCAGACGCTCACCTCTGGCCCACGAGCTCCCAGAACCCAGGGTTCCAGGGCGCCTGACGGGCCACATCAGGAGGCAGAGGCTGAGGACCACAGGAGTCCCCAGGACCCTCTTTCCGGGACAGGAGTGTGGCCGTGTGGCTTTGGAGTTGCCATCGTCCCCGGAATCCTCCGGATTCGGACACCTCGTGTTGGTTCCGGGGGCTGCGAGGTGTCATTCCTCATCGAGCAATCCGGCCCACAGCTGGCCCTGCCCACGGCTTGCTCCAGGCCACCGGCGGGAGGGGCGGCCGGAACCTCGGACGCGAGCTCAGTCCTGGCTCGTCAGCTCCTGCGATGCCCCGGACCCAGACCCAGACCACGCCCTGCACGGGCCACCCTTTGCTGTCCCTGCAAGCATCGGGGTGAAGCCCCCGTAAGTGTCTGCTCCGTGGTGTCCGCCCCGACGGGGTGGGAGATGGCTCACCAGGTCCCCACTGGCCAGGAGAGGTTTCCTGCACCCGGGAGCTGGACCGTCCGTCCCCTCCACCCCTACCCTGTCCCAGGGGCCCCACGGGGTCTCCTCCCTGGAAAAACATGAGCTCTGGAGGGTCAGAGCCCAGAGGAAGGGCAGGGGACGGGGCAGGGAGAGAGCGAGTGCCGTACGGACAGGAAGAGAGCGAGCTTCACCCGTCCTGGCCTGGACATGTGTGGGGCCACCGAGGCACGCACCCGGCAGCCTCAGCCCCTCGTCCGGGGGGCTCTGCCCCTCGTCCCCTGGCCAATCCCTCCCAGCCTCAGTTTCTCCAGCAAGAAGTCCTGGAGGCTTACGTGTTTATTTAAAGCCTCCGGGCTGGGAGGTGCGGGGGGGTGGTGGTGGTGGTTCCGATGCAAGTTTCCCGGCTCGGGTCCCAGCCCCACCGAACTGCGGGTCCTGGAATCCTTCGAGGAACCTGCGTTTTAAATAAGGTCCCCAGAGGCCTCGGCGGCCGCCGGCACGGTTTTGCTGCTAGCGGGGAGAGACGCCGATGTAGGTCAGTGGGGAGGAGGAGGGGCGCCACGAGGCCGGGAGGGCCGGGCGACAAGGCGTGCTGGCGAGGGGACGCTGGGGCGAGGCCCGGGAGCTCCGATGGAGCCCCAAGCTCTGGCTCCAAGCCAGGGCACCGCAGCGGGGGGCGATGCGGGCCCCACCCTGGGGCCTGAGACCGCCCCCACAGGTCTCGGACCCCGGTGCTTCCCAGCCGGGCGAGGTGCATGGCTGTGTGCCTCAGTTTCTGCATCCGTAAACAGGGTCGAGAGATGAGTGGACCCTGCGCACTTATTATGTGCCAGTCTCTGTTCTAAGTGCTTCCTGCGTACAGACTCCTCTGTCCCCAGGCATCCCCCCACTGTACAGTCCCCACGCCGTCCCCACGGCACAGACACCCGGCATCCCCCCATTGTACAGAAGTGGACACCGAGACCCCGAGGGGCGGAGACGCTCGTCCCGGGCTGCCGTGCAGGACCCTCCGGCTTCAGAGCCCGCACTCACAGCCACCGTACGGCACCGGTTCCGTCCCCTCCCCGTCACACGGCGAGTGGAGAGCAAAAGGAGTCGCCCGGGACACTACTGGTGCATAGTAAGTGCACACCGAAGTAGCGGCAGTTGCTGTCGCTGATGTCACTGTGCACGCCACCCTCTCTTGCTTCCAGAGCAGGCTTTTCGGCAGCCTCCGCCAGCCGGGGAAGGACGCCCACTCTCGGGGGCATCTCCGTGGGGCTGGGCAGAACGGCTGCGATCTGCTCATGCCGCACGGAGCCCGGGAGAGCAGGGGACAGTCCCCATTCCCGGCTCCGCGGCGCCCGTGTCCGGGCAGCGTTTGCTCGCTTTCCCCCCACACGGGGCCGGGGTGTGTGTGCGTGTGTGTGTGTGTGTGCGCGCGTGCAGGGGGGTGTCCCCCTCAGCCTGCACGTGGGGGCTTGGCGGGCTTCCGCAGGAGCCGCGGGAGGCGGTCTGGCCGCCCCAGGCAGGAGCCGCCCGCTCCCGTCAGGAACTCTATTCTTAGGGCGCTTCCTCTTGTTTTCTAACTTTGATACCTTCTAGAAGCCACCGTGCGCGAGAGCGAGCCCCCGTGGCTGTAATTTACATGTCATGCCGCTGGCGCGTAGCACGGTGCGCCCCCCTCCCTTCCACCCCACCCGTGCACGTGTGCGCTCCCCTGCATCGGGGGAGGGGGTCGGGGTGTGGGGCGGGGGCGGGGAGGGGGGGGAATCTCGGCTACATCCCAGCTCTGAAACTTCCCCGGTCCACGTTGCCATGGCAACCGCCCAGCGGCAGCGGCAGAAAGCCCCAGCTGGCCCCGACCTGTGACCTGCGGGGAGTCACTCACCGTGATGGTGCTTTCCTTGCTCTGCTTTTTCCCCGGCGACGCGGATCCCAGGTTCTGGGGAGAGAGGCAAGAAACGTCATCAAAGCTGTTCTCCATCCTGGACGCTGGCGTTTTCCGTTGCGGGGGTGGGGGGTACAGGTGGCAGCCCCTGGCTGGGGAAGTTCGGGGCGGTGGGGGGTTGGCGCTCGAGCTCCCGTTAACCCTTAAGTCACCATGTTCTGGAAGCGGGCAGGCAGGGGCGGCCCTGACCCCGCACGCCTCCGGGGCCGGGCTTCGAAGGCTAGTAAGAGGAAGCCTCCGGCGCGGGGTCTGAGGGATCTGCTCCAAACCAGGTCCCCCTCCTCTTCTCCCAGGCCCCGATCTGGGGAGTCAGCCCCTCCGCCACCCACTGCTGGCCGACTGCTCTGGGTGCCGCCGGCCGCCCGGACCCGCAGGCGCCGCCTGGGCACAGAGAGTTAAAGCAGCCACCACCTCCATGACTTCTCATCCTGAATCCCCGGGGTCCAGCATAGCCAATCCTCAATCCGAGTCCCGGGCGCGGAGGGGTGAGGCGGGGCGGGGCGGGCTCGGCCGCCTCCGTGACGTGGGGGGGCAGGCGGGATTTCTTGGCCGAGCCGACTCGCGGCTCTATTCATTCAGGCTCTGGGCTGCCTTTTTACCCCTTCCCGCTGCAGCAAACCAACCACCGTCCCGAACGCCTCAGCCCTCGGGTCCTCGCCACCCCCCCCCGCCCCGGTCCGAGGGTGCCTCGGGTCAGAAGATGAAGGAGGATTCCTACGCTGAAAACACGACGCCGGTCGCAGGCGCCTGAACGGGAGGGCCAATCGGGGTCTCCGATGCCCCCTGATTAGCAGTTACATTAATGAGTCAACAGGGTGTGTGAGCCGGACCCCCAGCGTCCACTCTCGTCCTGAGCCACCCAGCACGTGGGGAAGCGGGCTCACCCCAAGGCACCGGGGCGGGGGGCGACATTATACGCATGACGTGGGACCCACCGCCTTCTTTTCTCTAGTGAAACCTAAGCACGTGATTGTTGAGACTTTCTAGAAAAAGTTCAGAGAGAGAGAGGCTTCTGCACTCAGCCTCAGGGAACCGGTAGCCCCCCCGTCCCGGGCAGGCAAAGCTCCAGACCACCGGCAAGGATGAGCGTGTGGGGGCGGGTGGGGAGGGCTGAGCCTTGCCCCAGGGTCCCAGCTGCTCGCCGCACCAAACAGGGGACTTGAGGGCGTCCCTGTCTTCCGCGGTTCCCTCATTTCTTCACTCCCTTCCAGGTCGCCCCGGGCTGGTTATGGAAGGTCTGTTAATGGAAACCGATCCCCTCCGACCGTCTGGTTACGGGGGACTCTATCAATTGTCCATGTCACAGGGAAGGAAATGAACTCACCAGCCCAGACACGACACCCTGACAAGTAACGGGACTTCTCTGAGCCTCGGTTTCACGGGCCGCTAGCAACGGTCCACAAACTTCGGAGGGCATCGGGACGAACAGGAGTTGGCCCCACGTCGGGTCCCGGCCGCACCTCCCGGAGTCGAGCTGGCGGCACTCAGGTGGGTACCCTTATCAGTGGTACCCCAGGGCATTTGCCCAAACCGGGCCACCTGGGCGGAAGACAGAGGCCACGTGGCTGGAGCTCAAGGGCCAGCATCCTGTGACAGGTGCAGGGCTGTCCCACAGGTTCCCCCGTGCAGAGGCACTGGCCAAGCAGATCCATGCCCGGGAAGGGGGAGGGGAAAGGGACGCACTCCGGGGTGGACTCTCCCCGTCATCGACACACCCGGCCACCACGCTCCGAACTCCTGCCCGCCAGGCATCGGACGTACTCCAACTTGCGTAAGCCTCACAGACTCCGCGAATTCGGAGGCACCGTGCGTCCACTGCACGGATGGGGATACTGAGGCTTGCGGGCATGAGCTCATTTGTCTAGGGTCGCGGGGCAAGTACAAGGGAAGAATCTGGAGCCCTCGGCTGAGTATCTCCTTTCTCTGTGTTCCGCCGCTCCCCACTTTGAGACCAGAGACAACCTCTTGTTTCCCAGGGGTCTCTGCAGGGGTCAAGAAAGGTCTCCATCACGTCGGTCATCTGGGGACCACCGTGTCCAAGGCTCTGTGGAGTGAGGCGGGACATGGAGGTCACCCTCTCCCTGTAACGGGGCCCAGGAGTGCAAATAATGGCATTGATGGGGGGGTGTTCTACAGGTGAGGGCGGGCCTGGGCACCTTCCCCCCTCTCCGCCCTCCTGGGGACTCGGTCTCAGCCAGGGCTGAGCTGGGTGATTCCAGGCTCTTCCAGACATCTCGGGCTCTGTGCGTGCTGCCAGTGGCCTGTGCCTACTGCCCCAGCATCATCTCCGTAAGCATGCGTCATGTAAGGCGCACTATATATATGCATGCATCCCCATCCACACACACACACCTCTGTAGCACCTCACAAAAGGGCTCAGAAGGAATAACACCTCCATCACAGGGAGAACACCTACTAGCCAGGAGTTGGTTTCTAAAGACTATTCCATACTAAAAGGAACCAGGTCCCTCGGAGAAAAGGCTCATTCCAGATGCCAGATAGATCTGGAACGTTCTATTGTGCTGGGAGGTAAGAAAGCGGGCAAAGAACGACGTGGTCTCACCAAAGCACCCAGGCGCCAGCAGAGACAGGTTCCAACAAGCCAAATTTGACACAATTTGAACATGATTGTGGATAATGACTACAAATGAGTAACTTCAAAAGGCAGCGAAAAAGGGGGGGGTGCAGTATTTCTTTATCGAAGAATGGTCCATAAAAATGGTTAAGGAATCAGAACATCACCATTTGCAAACCCCAAAGTCAAAACGGATTCAGGCCACGGTCACCAAGGATGCTGAAGTGTTGATTGAAAAGACCGAAGGAACAGTATCACCTTACCGTCCCCCTCTCCCCAGATGACTGGCTAAACAGAAAGGGAAAATTCGCCCTTGCAAGAGGGGCTGTCGCATTACCCGGAAGCTCCAACTCGGCCTCGCTGGTCGGCTGCTAACCTGGGAAGCCCCAGGAGGTAGAAATCTTTAGATTTCTTTAGAAACCCTGAATCTAAGCGGAAGGAAAGAAGTCGACTAATGCCTGCGGGTCGCTCTATGACTAACCTGGACTCTTCCCAAAAAGAGCCACCGTGGGGCAAGACGAAAGAACACATCTACGGGGGACATAGTCTAGATTAAAAGAAGCCACAGCCACAGATGGGATGCGATGGTAACTCCATAGGACAGAGTACTGCGTGGCCGCCACAAAGGAACGCAGGGCAAAAGTTACATCTGCAACATTCATGGACCCTGAAACATTGTTGCAAGTGAAAGAAACCAGACACACAAGACCCTATACCGTGTCGTTCCACTTCTCTGAAATGTCTGGAAGAGAGAGACTAATCTAGGGAGACAGACAGAAAGCAGATTAGCGGGTGCCCAAGCCTTTGGGGGAATTCTTTCCAGGGTGATAAAAGGGCTTTAAAATGGATTGTTTACGATGATCACGCAACACTACACTGTAAACGGCTGGGTGAATTACATCTCAATAAAATGGAGACGGCAGGAGAGAGTATACAGTAACCAATGTATCCACTTGTAAAAGCGGAATGGGCTTTAGACGGGAGAAAGGCAGCGATATAAGACATAAACAAGGACAACTGAGGAGTCTGAATATGAAATATATATACACTGAATGATATATACTGATTGTATACATATATTGTATATACTGATTATATATATTCTATATACTGACTGTATATATATAGTATATATATATTATATATACTGATTATATATATTTTATATACTGATTGTATATATATATAGTACACATATATAATATATACTGATTATATATATTGTATCTACCAATTGTATATATATAGTATAT
>PITB01033517.1:0-13941 GCA_004024585.1 Paradoxurus hermaphroditus | reverse complement strand
CTTTTTTTTTTTTTTTTTGCTTTATTCATATTTTAAAACGTTATTTTAATCCCAGCATAGTTGATTCACAGTGTTAGATTAGTTTCAGGTGTATACTGAATCTCCTAACCTAGAGATAAGCCTAATGATCAGGCTCGTGCAGTAGGAAGGGTCAGTGAAAGGGAAATACTTTGGGGCAGGAGCACCTATGCTTGATTCTTAAATCCTATAACTTGGGTATCTGGATAACTGGCTACCCGTAGTTGTACTCCATTTCTGTGTCCATACCCAGACATGGTCTTAGACAGACACTAAGCCATGCAAGCCACCTGTGCCCAAACTCTACGTAAAGATCACTGATCTCAAAGTATGGTCTGAGGACCCCTAGAGGGTCCCAAAACACTTTCATAGAGTCTGCTAGGTCCTCCTTTCCCAGCTACATAGCTGTACGAGGCTGTATTTTCTTCATATACCTCAATCAAAACAACATGTCCTAACAGATTACAAATGAAGAAGCAGACACCAGAATCATGTTCTCCTTTATTAAGTCATCCATTAGAAAGATTTGGAAAAATGTAAAACAATGCCATTTTTCTCACTAATTTTTTGGGAAATGTAGTTATTTTTCATAAAACATTCTATATGCAATGAGGATATTATTGTTACTTCAAAATAACAATAAATTCAATAAATAACTCTAAAATTCTGTTATAGTTTCTAATATCATGATCAGACATCCTCTACATAAACAAAAGCACTTTGGGTCTTCAATTTTTAAGAGTATAAGGAATCTTGGGTGCCTGGGTGGCTCAATTAGTTAAATGTCCATCTTTGGCTCAGGTCCTGATCTCACAGTTCGTGAGTTTGAGCCCCACCTCAGGCTCTGTGCTGACAGCTCAGAACCTGGAGCTGTTTCAGATTCTGTGTCTCCCTCTCTCTCTGCCCCTCTCCCATTTCGACTCTCTCCCTGTCTCTCTCAAAAATAAATAAAATATTGGGGCGCCTGGGTGGCTCAGTCAGTTGGGCGGCCGACTTCAGCTCAGGTCATGATCTCGCGGTCTGTGAGTTCGAGCCCCACGTCGGGCTCTGTGCTGCCAGCTCGGAGCCTGGAGCCTGCTTCCGATTCTGTGTCTCCCTCTCTCTCTGCCCTTCCCCTGTTCACGCTGTGCCTCTATGTCTCTCAAAAATAAATAAACATTAAAAAAAAATTTAAAAAAAATAAAAAATTAAAAAAAATAAATAAAATGTTGGAGTGCCTGGGTGGCTCAGTCAGTTAAGCATCTGACTTCGGCTCAGGTCGTGATCTCACAATTTGTAGGTTCGAGCCCCGAGTTGGGCTCTGCTGACAGCTCAGAGCCCGGAATCTGCTTTGGATTCTGTGTCCCCTTCTCCCTTTGCCCCTCCCCCACTAACCCTCTGTCTTTCTCCCTCTAGAAAATAAACGAACATAAAAAAATTTTTAAATAAAAAAATAAAATATTAAAAAAAAAAGAGTATAAAGAATCCTAAAACCAAAATGCTTAAGGAACTGCTACTAAAGATCATTGATTATGCTTCTGCTGTACCAGGAAGCACAATATGCTTCTAAAGGTGACTGGCTGGCCCTAGGAATTGGGAGCCATTTAGAGTAACATGGAACCTCACGTCTGTCCCATTTGCTAGTCACCAATTCCACATCAGAGTCCATGTTTCATATTCCTTCTGATGTTCTACAGAGCCCATCAGGACTATGAGCACTCAAAACATACTCTATACACTTTATTGACTGAGTTTTATTAATCTTCAATTCTGCAAAAGGTATTAACTTAGAATAAGGAGATCTCTGACACATAGCGCAAGAAGCATACTGTCATTCTCAAGGGCTAAAACCCAAGCAGTTTGGGAGACCCAGAGACTGGAGCCTTTGCTGGAATCACTGCGACCAAGAGAGTCTGATGTACTCCTTTGGTTAGAGAAACAGGTGGGAGACGATAGCAGTTTCACAGCCTGGGATCTTAGAGGAACTATCGATGAGCGACTGGCGGTACAGAACCCAAGGTGCTACTTGTACACACGTTCTATTCGAGTACAGTCTTTAAGTCCAGACTAGAGCATGGTTCCAAGTACTGAGTCAGAGCTCATCTTACTGGCTGTGAGATTGGGAGCAAATTTCCTGTACTCTATCGGTCTCTGTTTCCCTATCTGTATAATGGGAATAATAGTAATAGGAGTTGAAATGGTTATGATGGTCAAAATTAAATGATGTGATGTATAGCTAGTTCTTAGCATGGGTGCCCAACACAGCAAAAGACCTTTTAAAAAAAATGGTTAACTACTACTGTTATATAGCTAATATTTCTTTCTATTGGGAAGAATAGCGGGGCTGGGAAAATGGACTTTTCGTTCTTATTTGGTAGTTAATATTTAATATGCTAAGCACTAGAGACCTATTGTTTCCTGCAGTCCTGGCCGAGAATGGGAAAGGAAAAAACAGATCTTGTCTTGCTTCTTTTTCATTCTCAGCAAAAGCCCGAAGGTGGAGGAAAAGGAGAAAGAGGGAGGTCGACCACTCATTTACTAAAGAAAATGTGCTTCCACTTTGACCCGCTGTGTGTGAATTTGCAACAATCCCCCTTCATTCCAGCAAGATCCTATTTATGTTTGAACAGGCTTCTCTTGCTGGAGCAGAAAGGACATGGGGTTGACCGGGCAGTGTGTCTGTTTGCTACAGGTCCTTGGGCTGCTGACTAAGTCTTGGGACAGAGTTGATTTTCAGGTCTGGAGCCAGGAAAACATACCCCTTAATGCGCACATATTTGCAGTGTGACACATGGCTTGGAAGCCTATCACATAGACTGGAGCGACCGCCTGATTTGCTTCCCAGGAAAGACTGTCTTCATGAGATATTATTAGGGATGAATGCTGTGAGCGATGTGCACCAACCGAGGACAGCAGCCACCTAACTTCAAAGGCTCCCCCGTCAGGCCCCTGCAAGCTGGGCTGTGTCAGCCGCAGGTCCAAAAAAGATCTTTCAGCAGGGAGGGGCCTGTGGCTTGCCCAGTAGCTGCATTTGAGAATCAGAGTGCTGATTTCAGGCAGTGATATGATGTTTGTCTGGAGAAGGGCTGGGGGACTGCTTTCATGTGCCGCCGAAGGAAAAGAGAGCAGCGTGAATTCCGATTGAAAGGCTGGCTCTGGTAGATGCTTGAATTAAAACCCAAAGTAAACAAGAAGACACCTGCCACTTAACAAGTGATGCACTTGGCACAAGAGGCAAACTAATGCAGGGAGTTGGGACAAGAGGGTGATGAAACTAACACGGACCAATCCACTTATTCTAGAAGATGGTGCAAAATAGTAGAAAAGTTGTAAGTAGCAATGCCATATATATAATATAATATAATTAATATAATATCTGCAAAAAAGCTAAAAAGAAGGCAGGTTATTCACCAGAAGAGAGAAATGCCCAGGAAAGGGATTAACAAAACTTTTTGTTTAATAGGTCGTTTCCATTACTAGCTGACGAAGATGGAGGAAATGGCTTTCTACTTGTCTGTTAGGAATTTGGGAAGAGCATCAGAACTCTGCTGCTGTAACAACAGTGGGAGGGAAATAGGGAAGCTAATAGGACACGTGCTTCAGTGAATTTTTTTTTTCCCCAGTAAGCTCTACCCTCAATGTGGGGCTTGAACTCACAGCCCTGAAATCAAGAGTGGCATGCTCTACTGACAGGCTCCTCACCTGTATGTTAGGAATGGTGCAGGGCCACCTATCAATTCCAGGCAGTGAATTTCAAATACTGTAACGCATTATTTTCTAAGTAAGTAAGTCCTTAATGAATGAAACTGGATTTTTAGAAACAATGAAGTACAAACAGGAAAAAGTGGGAGATTGTAGGCATGCTTATTTTAATCTTGTAAGTATTTGTTCTTGTTCTAAGTATATGTTTTCAGCAATTTGGAACTTATTCCAGATTCTAAATCCCCCTTCCTAAGATACACACCTCTACAAATTAGGTTAGGTCGCCCTCTGGTGGCATGGAGCTAATCTTGCTTCTCACAAAGTGTATATACCCTGTTTTCTCTTCAATAGAATTTCAGTATTCTGTTATACAGCGCCTTCACATAGAGCAAATACAAACTCACAACTTTTGCAGAACGAAGAAATCATAAACATATAATTATAGTTCCTGTTTAATTTCCTTTAAAGAGTTCAAAAAGCGATTTGGGGTCTTGAAGAACTTCAGGAATATTTACTGCACTACTGTATCAAAAGAGGTGTCTTTAATAAGGATACTATATTACCGAGATTAATTGAATGCATGCTAAATAAGCTTCCCCTGTTGACGGCAGATAAAAAATCATGACTTATAAAGATATTTTCTCAGCCAAGACAACTTTCATAAACCTATTTGAGATGAACCTAAAAAAGAAAAAAGGCCAATAATCACTGGAAATATCCAAAAGATAAGAAAAAATTTAATAATTGAGTTTCAGTAATTGTCCAAGCAATAAGATTAATCAACAAACCTAATTCTAATCTTGATACTGTCATTATCTGGCTATGTGTTTTTGGATTTCACTATATATTCCAATGGTCTTAAAAGAAATTTGTTATTTTTCTTAAACTATCTCCAACACAATTTGAAACCCAAATATTAACCAAATTAATATTAACTCTCCAGGAGACTGTAATCAGCACAGGCCCAATAATATGTATATACACATTATAATAACAATTATAAAAGTAGCAAACGCATAGGGAAATTTTCCTCTGCTTATGTGGAAGACACTGGGAAATAGGGCAGAAGCAAGCATCAAGGTTAACATGTTATGGGCACTGCTATGAGGAAAGAGCCTCACAGTTAATTTCAAGCTCAGATTTTGGAGGAAGAGGCTGTAATGAAATGAATCCCATTTTGGTTGGGGGCTCACACGGGTCTATACAACTGGGGCTGTGGATAGGGCGGATAGGACGGGGTAGGGGCAGATAACTCAATAGGTGTCCATGACGAGCACAAACTCATATCATTCTTAAAAAATTAAATAACTTCTTGCTTTGATTCTTAATAATAATGTGTTTGTGCTGCTGCTATTGTTGTTGATAATTAACGAAATACGTACTATTCATTTTTCTCACTGAATTTAGGTAATATAACTAAAGCTATATTATTCAGATAGTATGTTCTAACCCATGCCGCAAAAAGGTTTTATGGCCCTTATTTCTTACAAGGAATATGGCATAGTATAAAAAAACTAATCTCTAAGATAAAAATGCATCTAAGCCTTAAATATCTGCTCTAAAACTCTGTAATTTGGGGAGAAAAGTCAAATTTTAATAAGATTTGAGACAGGAACAAAGATCATTGATGGAGTACTCTTCTTATGTTTTGCCTAATATTTTTGTGTTTCTAGTATCTTAAAATTCATACATTAGCTACTTCGTCTGGCACTGCAAACCAGAAGGATTGTTAGTTAATGTCCATTTTGTTAATTGGGGGGGGGGGGGAATCAAAGGATTTCTTAAGATCACACAAAAAGTCCTTAAAGAGCCTGCATGGTTTTTCTTTGCTCCATCCATCCACCCACCCATCCATTTATTCATCAGATATCTATTGAGCAAATCTCTATATTAAGTATGTACCTTCATAAGAGTAGCAACAGTGATTAAGATATGATATTCCTGTGTGCAAGCAGTTTGCAATATAGTAGGAGCAATCAGAAAACATGTATAAATATAGAAAATAGGCTGAAATGGGTACTTTGAAAGTTCATAGGGTTGGAATTTCAGATAATAGAGAGAATTTAGAAATTATGTAGTCTACTTCTCTCCTAGTATATAAATGCTCGATAGAATATTTGGTATTCAGGGTCTTTTCTTAACACTTAGTATATGTATTATACTATATACATAGCATAATATACATACATACAGGATATATATTATAACATATAGAGTGTTAAGATCCTAGAGATGTGTGTGTGTGTGTGTGTGTGTATTCCCCTAGGTGGTTGTTTATTCTCCTAGAGAGGGACTGAAAATCTTTCTGCAGTCTGGTTTGCCTTCTTTGGATTATATTTGCATTATCCTTATATGTGATGCCCATATTGGAGCTGATCTACTCGGGAGTATAATGGGGCCACTTTATCTTGTGATATTTGTTATACTTCTACTAATGAATTATAGAAAAGTAAGTGCTTTTGTAGCATCTATATTATACTTGAAGTCAACTAAAGCCCTAGTTCTTGCTGTTCCAGCCATCAACCTGGCCATGGGAAGTATGGTCTTTGGTGGTTGGGAGAGAGGGACAAGGGAGCATTAGTTAAGGAAATGCCTCTTATACTTGATGGGTCTTCAGACAGAACCTGTGAGTGTGGACAGAGGAGTAAATAAGGCTGGCTCCTATTCTGGGTTTGGGGACCCAGGCTAAGGAGAAAATCAAAAAGAAAATCGTGGATGAGGGCAGGCCAGAAAGCAAGAGAAATTGAGAAATTTAACATCTAAGGAGTAAATTGAGAAAAAAATTCAGATCCATAATGAAATGGGTTCCATAAGGAACAGATGAGGATAAAAAGGAGGTTTCAGAGGTGGAATCCAGAAAGGTAACTTAAACCAATTTTAGGTGTTCCAGGGATGAGCCCCAAGAAGAAGAGGAAATTATTAAGAGGACAAAGCCTATTCCAGCATCTTCACTTAATCAACATTTATTATGCACTATGCCTGAGCTAAGCACTAGCTATCAGAGATGAAGAAGACCTATGTCTAGGTATCAGAGTTGTCGCAGCCTCCTTCAGGAGATGGACATAGGCCATCCATCTCCTACATAATGTGGTTAGTACAATGATAGAAAACACACAGGGGCCACAGAAGAGGACCAAAAGCTCTGGGGGAGGCAGTTGTCTAATAGGATACAAAGGAGTTGAGCAGAAGGAAGGAATGGGGAAGGACTTTCTAAAATGGAAGAGAAAAGCCAAGTGAAGGCCCAGAGGATGAGAAGCAGCCCATGTAAAAAAGAGGTACTTATAGTTCTGTGTTGCTGGACTGTGAAGTGTAAATCACTGTAAGTCAGATTTTTCCTTTCCTATACTTGGGAAATTATGTTTAGAACCCAAGTAAAAGACTTTACATTAATCAATTTTAATATTTATATTCTTTGTTTTCCCTTCTTATAGTAGTCTTGAAATATTCTTAAAGTATCAAAGGTCTATATTCAGTGTTTCCCCAGGCTACAGATATTGGAAAACGTGATGAATGTTTTTTCTACCTTCCTCACAGTTCTTGACTGAAAAAAATTAAAAGGTTGAAATGTAGCACCAAATCCAGAGTCCTTCAGTATTCTCTAGAGGTCTCCTGCCAAATTGACACTGATCCAGCAATCAACAGTCCACACATATGGTTGTTTAATTAGCTAACGCTCTGCAGTAATGAGAGCTAGTATGGCTATTTACAGCCAGGAATGGCAAGTTAGGATAACTTGGAAAGGATCCAGGTATAAAAGCACATCTGCCAAAGGGGAAGCCTGGCATCAGAAGGCAGATCCACACGTTAATGCTAGAAAGAACCCAGTCAAGTATCAGCCAGTATCTGGAAATTATGTTAACAGACAATAATCAAGTAATCACCTGGGAAAGGCAGAAAATGAGAACTACATAATGTAATGGCCTTGTTCCAAAAGGTGAGTGGGGCAGAGTGATAGGGCAGATATTTGGAAATCTAGGGGAACATTTTGCATCAAGAAAACGATCTATGATCTCGTGAAACACCAAGTGTTGGTCAAGCTCATGGGCAGGACTCCAATTCCCAGGGGAAGATATTGTAAGATCAATGCAGGGTCCTGGAGTTAATAAAGGATCAAGAATGTAACAAAGATAAATGTAGAGTATAGAAAGCCAGTAAGAACCGGGTCTAGTTACCAGAACTTGGACACCTAGTGGGGACTTGGTTTCAGAAGCAAGAAAACCAACTAAAAAGGCAGCAGATACAGAGCTGGATAGGCCACAAGTGTGACTTGGACCAAATCCCCTGAGAAGTTCTGAGTAAGGCTGAACCTGTTGTTGGAGGATCAGTGGCTCAACATTTAGGGAGAAGAGAGCTCCAGAGGCCAGGAATCTGTATGTCAATAGTAATAAGCAGCTCATATTTCTATACCTTATTCACACGGTGAGACTTGGTCACATGCCTTGCTCAGTTGGGGATGCCTCTATTATTTCCCTGAGTCTTTAGTCCTAAGACCTTCTCACCAAAGGGGATGAGATTATGCTGATATAGCTGGCCCTCACTGTGAGAAGTTGCCTCCTGGTGATTGCTGACTTCCTTTTTTTTTTTTTTTTCCTAAGTGTTCATAGACCTGTGTTTCATAAACCATTCCTAATTTTGCTGGGGAGAACATAAAACTCTAAAGAAAGCCAAGAGAAGTCCAATAAAGGGAGAGGATGGTTCTATGACTGGGGAGAAAATATGGACAGTTTCAGGTGATACTTGCATTTGCTCTGGGGAAAAATGAAGAGTACATATCAGCTGGGGAGATGGCAGTGGAGAGAATGATCCAGTATGAAGAGACATCTTAAGAACAGTCAGAGATGATGTTAGACTATGTAGTCCAGTCTGGCTGGGGTATAAAAAGTTAGAGTAGTCAGATCCTTGAGGAAGAATATGAACTTTGCTGAGGATGTAACAGGCAGTAACTAAAGGTATTTTCCTAGCCAGAGTGGAGTTTTAAAAAGAATTATATTAATAGTAAGAAAACACCAAACTCCAAGCACTCTATAAAATAACTGGCCTGTACACTTTAAATTATTACTGCCATGAATGATAAAGACTGAGAAATTATTCCAAAGTAAACTAAATAAACATCACAAGTGAATGTTGGGAACTAAGGAAATTGTTGGGATAATTGGCAAAAATCTGAGTAAGGTCCATCCATTAGAAAATAATATTGTGTCAGTGTAATTCCAGATTTTAATAATTGTATCATGGTTATGCTTGAGAATGTTCTTCTTTTGGGAAAATGTACACTGAGGCATTTAGAAATAAAAGGACATATATCTGAACTGTCAAACAGTTCAGAAATAAAGATATATACACACGTACATGTATGTGTACACAGCTACACACACACACACACACACACACTATATATATGTGTGTGTGTGTGTGTGTACGTGTGTGTGTATGTTTCCACCTATCTATTTAGAGGGAGAGAATGAAACATAAATGTGATTAAATGTTAATATTTGGGGAATCCAGGTGAAAGGTATTCTGGAATTCTTTGTACTTTCCTTGCAATTTTTCCATAGATCAAAATTTATGTCAAGATAAAAGTTAAAAGAAAACCTAAAACTCATAATGCAGTGATGGAGTGTAGTAACTGCTTATGAGGCTCCCAAGGGGCTAGTGCAATTGTCCAGGTAAGAGGTGATAAGTGCCAGGTGGTGGCAAGAATAGACAGAAGAAGGAAGCAAGAGACATTCAACAGGTAAAGGTTCCTGTATTTAGCAACTCAGTAGGTATGATACAGGAGCTCAGACTATTTGGAGTTTTCAAGTCAAAGTGCCAGAGTGAATGACATCATCATAGCTGGAAACATTTGCTTAATGATCATGGTGGAGAATGACTGATAAGATTTCAAAATAAAAACTATAATTTCAGGAAAGAAGCATGAATGGAAAAACATGCACTAAGATTACACTCGTTGAACATGTAATAGGTAAGTTGAACATTTTTTGTTGGTGGTGAAGCATCTAATTAAGTTTAAGTGTGGCCCAGTTGCAAATTTTTATTTGTGCAACCAGCCAGAAAAGAATCACATTAGTCCCTCATGAAGGCGAAAAAGGGCTGAATGCTGAAAGGTAAAAAGCAAGTCCTGTAGTCGTGAGATTTTGGAAGTGTGAAGTCTCTGCGCTGGGCTGCCTCACCTGCCTGGACTCACAGCCCTCTCATTGAGCCTGGAGTCCTGCTCAGCTCTCTGTCATTATCAGGCCATGCATGTGCCTGGAGCTTCCTGGTGCCCTTTTGTCTAAGCTTTCATATCCTGAAATGTTAAGCATCCGTCCTTTTTGCTTTTTCCCACAAGTTTCTTCTCTTACCAACTATTATGGTAGAATGTATTATTTGTTTACAATTCCTCCTTCCCACCCTTGTTCACCAAGTGGACTCATTGACTCTGGGCTGGACCATGTGGAGGGAATGACATGTGTTAAATTCTAAGCAGAGGCATTACCTGTGTCTGCTTTGCTTCTTGTCCTCCCATCCTCTGCCGGAACCACATGCCTTAGATAATGACTGCTCTCTCAGCTTCTTCCATGCAGACCCAAACCCCAGACCCAAATTTAGACAAGGCCAATCAAGCCCCAGACCCAAGTCTAGACAGGGCCAATCAAGCCCTGGGCCCAAGTCTAGAAAAGCCCAATCAAGCCCAGCCAAACCAAAGAAGAGCCACAGTTGGCCCAACAAACATATGATAGAGAAATGGAGGTTTATTGCTGTAAATAAATTTTGGGGTCCTTTGTTACATATCATAACCACACCAAAAAGAGATGAATAATTATCACTCTGTTGTCTGTTTCGTTTGTAGCTTTTCACTCAGCTGTTGGGTCTGATGATTATGAAGCTTTCTTCAGAACTGAACTTTGGCTTTTCTGGTCTCTGGCCTCCCTCTATAAATCTCCTTTCCTCCACAGATCATTTGGTTTCTGGTCAGCCTACCTATAACTCTGAACCATAATAACTGTACCCTGGTATTAGCATCCTCGCTGGTGTCTTCAGGCCCACAGAATAGGACACAGAAACAGGTACAAGGACGGCAGTGTTCAGAACACAAAGGTTTTTATCTGTGTGAAATTCAGTTATTTAGAAAGCTGTCCTCTTTACAACACAACTAAAAAGGAGTGGAATATGATTGGGAATGGTGAAAATCATAAATGTTCTCACAGTTCACACCCAGGAGTAGAAATGTATTACGCAGAGGACAATTGTCTCAAAAACTGCATGCTTTTGTATTGCATACACTTGCAACAAATATGGTTATATAGTTTTCAAGCATACCCCTGGTTGGAAAGAAACGGTGTAGTGAAAAGGAACAGCTGACCTACTGATGGGAAGAGAGGAGACAAAAGTCTATTAAAAGGAGGTATAAGGGACACCTGAGTGGTTCAGTTGGTTAAGCATCTGACTCCTGATTTCAGTTCAGGTCATGATCTCACTATTCATAGGATCAAGCCCCTTGTTGGGCTCTGCACTTACAATGCAGAGCCTGCTTGAGATTCTCTCTCTCTCTGCTCTTCTCCTGCTTGTGTGTTCTCTCTCTCTCAAAATAAATAAATAAAATTTAAAAAAAGAACATATAAGAAAAAACAAATAGCCTGGTAGCAAGTATTCCTGTATACCATGGGACATATTTGTAGTATAGTGGAGATAGAAATAATTGCTGGAATTTTCTTTTAAATCTGTATTTAGCTATCTGAATAGAATTGTTTTATGAAAAAATAGTTTTCACAGATATATGAAAAGGTGCTCAACATCACTAATCATATGGTAAATGCAAATCAAAACTACAAAATATCACCTTACTCCCGTTAGAATGGCTATTATCAAAAACATTAGAGATAAAAACTGTTGATGAGGATGTGGTGAAACAGGAACACTTGTGCTCTGTTGGTGGGAATGCAAACTGGTGCAGCCACTGCGGAAAACAGTGAGGTGGTTCCTCAAAAAATTAAAAATAGAACTACCATAGGACCCAACAATTCCACTTCGGATATTTACCTGAAAAAAATGAAAGCACTAACTTGAAAAGATACATGCACCACCCTCCATGTTTATTGTAGCATGATTTACAATAGTCAACATGTGGAAACAGTCTAAGTGTCCATTGATGCATAAATGGATAAAAATGTAGTATATATTCCATGAAAACCTTAGTTTTCATAGATGTAGTATATATACCATTCAACCATAAAAAAGAAGGAAATCTTGCCATTTGCAATAACATGGATGGACCTTGAGAGGATTATGCTAGATGAAATAAGTTAGAGAAAGAAAAATACCATATTATCTCACTTATATGAGAAATTAAAAAGAAATAAAAACAAATAAACAAACACCCTAGCTCCTAGACACAGAGAACAGATTGGCGCTCACCAGCGGTGGGAGTGGGGAAAATGAATGAAGGGAGTAAAAGGTACACACTTCCAATTATAGGTCGATAAGTCATGGGGATGGAACGTACAGCACGGTGACTATAGTTGATAATACTCTATCATACATTTGAAAGATGCTAAGAGAACAGATCTTAAAAGTTCTCATCACAAGCAAAAAAGATATATATTATGTGGTGATAGATGTTAACTAGACTCATTGTGGTGATCATTTCATAATATGTACAAATATTGAATCATTGTATTGTACACCTGAAACTAACATCATCTGTCAAATATACCTTGATTGAAAAAAGCTCTCAAGTTAGTGGTGCCTAATTGTCAAGGTACAGCCAAGCTTATTAGGAATGTTACAGGTAAAATATATCAAAAGTGAAATTCTGTTCAGTTGAATGTCTACTAAGTGACAAGAACTCCATGTTTCATATCAGGATTTAAAGGGGTGGGAGGTGGGAGCCACCGACTGGGTGGCTCAGTCGGTTAAGCATCCAACTTTGACTTAGGTCATGGTCTCACAGTTCATAAGTTAGACCCCCACATCAGGTTCTGTGCCATCAGTGTGGAGCCTGCTTTAGATCCTCTGTCTCCCTCTCTCTCTGCCCCTCCCCCACTTGTTCTCTCTCTCCCTCTCTCTCTCTCTCTCTCTCTCAAAAATAAACATTTATAAATAAATAAGCAAACAAAATAAATAAACAAACAAATAAATAGAAAGGGTGAAGGCAGAGGTGGGCTGTAGTGACCATTTGTGAACACAAAAGCAGTACTCCATGCCCTCATTAAGTACAGAAAGCTGGCTTAACATCCACTTTCATGAGTTTGCATGTGCCACTCTCCCCACTCTCCTATCTCCCCTATACCTCCAGCTTGTGCTTTCTTTGTTGGCCAACTCCTTCTGGTCCTTCTAGTCTCAGCCTAGAAACCATCTTCTGGGAGCCTTTCCCTCACCATCTTCTCCTCCCCAATTTGGTTTTAGCGTCCTCCCTGGAGCTATCACTGTATCCTCGACCCAGTCCTGTCATGCATGGCCTCTATGATGCCACTTTGTACTCATTTGTTTAGACATCTCTCACTGCCTCCAATCCGACGAAGGCAGGTGCCGTGTCTGTCTGGTGCACCACTGGCACACGTATTTGTTAAATGAATAACACCAGGTAGATATCCGTATTGGGGAATCTGCATAACAACCACGATTACAAAATGAAAATACTTGTCACATATTATTCTGACCGGAAGAACACTGAGCTACCTTAAATCAGATGGTCGGCAGCTCTTAAAGGTGAGGTCAAGGTTTCAGGCCAAATTCTGGTATGCGTGGCCACAGGCTTCGTCTTGGGTTCTCTAAATGTGTCTTTTTGACTCATGTCCCATCCAGTGTAGTGGATAGCAGGACAGGGCTGGGGAAGAAAGAGGGATGAAGACAGTGCAGCCTCAGGGGTGCCTGGGTTGCTCAGTCTATTGAGCATCTGACTCTTGATCTCAGCTCAGGCCCGGATCTCAGGGTCATGAGTTCAAACTCTATGTTGGGCTGGGCACCGGGTGTGAAGCCTGGCAGAAAGGGGCCCGTATGCACACAGGAGTCACAGTGAGCCCCTGGGGCGTCAGGAAACATAACTGGGCCAAAAGCCTCCCACAAAGAAAAGCTCGTGAAGAGGGATCCTCTATCAAACACCCAGTCAAAGGCCATTTCTCTGGGAAAACAAAATGGCCTACACTAGTGCTGATTGCAAGTGAGTGGTTCTAATTTTGGATAAAAGGTCAGAAAATTTGAGAAGATGAGAGTAGTCGGGCTTAACAGTTTGTTAGAATGGAAACTAGAAGTTTACAGGTC
>PITB01033516.1:0-13945 GCA_004024585.1 Paradoxurus hermaphroditus | reverse complement strand
CCCTGAGCGCAGGCTCACCCGAGGCACCCTGATCGTGGACACTAAGCAGGGGGAGTGTCGCTTGCCAGCCCTGAGCTGATGTATTCAGCAGGGGACCAGTGCACCAGGAGGGAAGCGTGAGGGACCCTCTCAGAGTCTCCCCACCGCCCCGCTGCTTCTCATCACCCCCCGATGCCTGCCCCCCCCACACCCACCCACCCAGGCCGGCTTTGAACCCAGATCCCTGCAAGTCATGCTCCTCCGGCCCTCTGCATGTCTCCCGAGGCCTCCGGCTTGCCCGTGTGGCGTGTGCCGCCCTCCTCCACGGCCGACCCCTCCAGACCCTCGAGGTCACTCACGAGCTGGACCGGCTTCCTTGCTGTGAGATCTTGCCCCCCACACGTTCCTTGTCTGCCCAGGAAGGTCATTCCCGGCAGGCCGTGGCAAGAGTCCAGGCGCCGGTGCGTTTGCCTCCCCGTGAGGTCCAGCTTGCTCCTGGAAGTCAGACACGAGGCCTGAGGGCCGGCGAGACGGCCTGTTGAGGGAGACCCCGAGTTTCTGTTCAGTTTTGCTCGCGAGGCTTAGGAAGTGAATGCAGTTTGTTTGCTTGTTTGTCCGTTTCCCTCCAAACTGAAGCATTCTGACTTTGGGGTGACTGTGAGGCCTGGTGGAGCCAGGGGGGGAATGGTGAGTCCAGGCGAGGCTGGATGAGGCTGGTGGGGCCTGGCGCAGGGCTGGCCAGGAAGGCCTCGAGCAGGGGGCGGGGGGTGGAGGCTAGCTGGGTGGGAAGGCCTGCCTGCTCCTTCCCTTTTTCTGACTGTTGAGGCCGGACAGTTAGGGTGACCTGTGTTTGGCCACGTCCACATCTGACCTACTTTTGGACTCTTGTGCTCGCTCTCTCTCAAAGAGGGACCCAGACTGCAAGCCCCCTGCACCACCACCCCCCCCCGCCCCAGCCAGGCTCTGCCCCTGAGGGCAGGTGGTTTGGTGCAGGAATCCTGGCAGGGCCACGAACAACCAGATAAAGGTGCTGGGCGGGCCGCCCCCCACAGACCTCCCATCCGGTGAAGTGCTCGGTGGACAGATCAGGGACGCCCAGCGTGGCCGTGGCTATCCAGCGTGACGTCCCCCACCCCCCCGCCGGCTTCTGCCATCAGTGTTCTTTGTCTCGCCCGCTCCATATCCTGCGCGTGGGGAGTGGGCCTGGCTCGGCCGCTCGGCTGGGGCGCTGGGAGGACGGCGGGGGGCCTGGCGGGCCAGCGCCCGGCTCAGATTTCGCCAGTCCAGGGATCCCGCTGTGGGGCCCAGGCCCTATTTTGAGAAACGGCTCCCGAGGTGGTTGTCAGGTGTCATATTTTCAACGGAGAATTCAAGGCACCCAGCGCCCGGCTCTGAGGCCGGAAAATGCCCGTATCGACAGGGACGGACGCCCGGCCCCTGTTTCCGCGAGCGTTTTCATGCCTTCGTTCCTCTCTGCTGTTTTTGCTGAAGGCGTCTTTGGTACTAGAGTAACGTCAACTGAAGTCAAGTGCCATTTCCATCTGTTCTAGGCAGGGAAAGTTCCGTTTATCAGCAGGCAGAGGTACGATTGCCAGGTGATTACATTTGAGAGGGTAAAGACGTGGCTTCGCTGTTTTCACATTAAATATGCATGAGTCTGCTCTCAGGAACTTCCCGATTGTGACGGAGTCTTGAAAACGCAGGCCCTGAAATCAGACCTTCCCTAGGAGACCTCAGGCGACGGGGGCCCCTCGCCTGGACGGGGCCTTTCTCTGAACCATGATTTTGTGAGTCTGTGGCCCCGGGTGAAGGGAGTGGCGTTCATTGCCCTGAGAACCGCTCGGGGCCGCGTTCTTTCCCGTCAGTTACTGGCTCCGTGGAAAGCCGGCTGGTCAGATTTCACTGCTTTTCAGTTATTTACAGAAGTAAATAGAATCAGAACGGGCTTATCAGCACGCGGCGGGGTGCGTTTCAGACTGCGTGGCATCCTTGCTGAATTCTTGTCCTGCAGCTTTTATCTTGGAATTCCCATTCGGTTTCGTTCGCTTTTTTTCACACTTTGCTAGAAGGAACTTAATACAGTCCTATTCCTTTATTTTTTTTTTCCCTGCTACTGAAGGAAAACAACAAAAAAACCCTTAGTGTGTGTCTTGCTGAAAGCAAATCGGCATCCTTTGCAATTCCCTTGTGTCCCGGGGTTGGCGTCTGTCTCTTCTGTGACGGGAGGCTTGTTGCTATTTCTTGCCTCTTGCTAGACCCGTTAGTGAATCGGGAAGAAGGCCGCAGGTTTCGCCACTGGCCTTTGGAGCTAAAATCAACGCTGATAGGCCCGCGTGGCTTCTTGGATGGCAACGCCAATAATGAGATGTGTGTTATGCTCCCCAAAAGGTGCTTCAGCCAGGAAGAAGTTCCCTTGAATTCGTGTTGGCAAACTTTCATTCTGGCGTGTTCAGGGACGTCATTGCTGGCTGTACTTGTCTTCTCTCTTATCTCCTCTGTGAGGAGATGAGATGGATTTGCCATGTCCGTAGTGATGTGTTGTGAAGTTTCTTCCTGGCCATCTCCATCATTTTCTATGTCTTTTTCTCATTTAAAAATTTTTTAAATTTATTTTGGAGAGAGAGAACGAGCAAGCAAGTGAGGGAGAAGGAAAGAGCATCTTAAACGGGCTCTCAGCACAGAGCCCAGGGCGAGGCTCGATCTCACAACCCTGGGATCGTGACCTGAGCCGAAATCAAGAGGCAGGTGCTCAAAGGACTGAGCCCCCCAGGTGCCCCTGATTTTCTATTATTTACCATCTTTTTTAACATTTATTTATTATTGACAGACAGAGACAGAGCTTGAGCAGGGGAGGGGCAGAGAGCGGGAGACACAGAATCCAAAGCAGGCTCCAGGCTCTGAGCCGTCAGCACGGAGCCTGACGCGGGGCTCAAACTCACGAACCGCGAGATCATGACCTGAGCCGAAGTCGGGCGCTTAACCGACTGAGCCACCGGGGCGCCCCCATTATTTACCATCTTACTTGGTAAAGTCACACACAGGTTCCCTGGTGTTCACGGAATGACTACTAATGGCCGCCAAATGTCAGCCTAAGGGCGCACTGGGGGCGCTGGTCTTCTCGTGGTTCGGCCTTCCCAGCCCTCAGTGCGACTGCTTCCAGTCTTCTAGAACCACGGCCCAGGTGGGTCCTGGGGATTCGAAAGCCTGCCCCCACCTCACGCTCTCCCAGAGAAGGAGAAAAGGGGAGAGCGTAGATCTCGTGCGATGGTCCTTCTCTTTTCTACCAGTCTTCTTCGCTCGTGGGCCATTTCGGATTTTGACCAAGGGGAGGAGTGTGGTGCGACGGAGAAGGGCAGCCCGTTGACGGAGTGACAGTCCTGACTCTGCCAGCGCTGGGCACACTGGGAAGGCGTCGGGCAGGCCCCAGAGCCTTTGGTCCTTGTCATCCCCTGGAGCGGCCTCGTTTCTCAGATGTTAGCAAGTTCGCTTCCGCATCGAGCCGGAGCTCCCCCGTCCCCACCAGCCTCCACGCTCTGGCCTCCACGCTCCGGCCTCACCGCCTGCTCGGGAGGCCATTCTGTCCAGTCCTCTCTCGGGTTCCTCCTCGGGGCCCCCTGGGGCTGCTTCCGTGGCCTGGGGGGGGCGGGGGGCGGTGCCGACAGTACACTTGTGCTTCGTGGGTACTTTCTGTCCTTCCCTCGCTGCTGAGCAGCGCGCCCTCTGGTGCAGCACACAGTCCCCACGCTGTGTCCCCTCTGGGGTGTCTGCCCCATGGGCCCCCGCGGCTCAGCCTAGCCTCTGCCGGGGCCCCAGCCGCCAGCAGGCATCCCTGTCTCCCACATTCCTTGGAAGGTGTCTTGGGTCAGTCGAGTTCCGCAGTGTCCACCTGCCTGGGGAACTTGACGTCTTTGGGCTTACAGGGTGCCCATCGCTGACCCTCCGTCACCCAGGAAAGGTGGGCACTTCCAGCCAGCCTCCCTCCAGAACTTGCTGGGTGGGAAACATACCAGTCTGTTCCTGAAACAGCCCCAGGGACCCATGTCATGGTCATAGTGCACCCACAACTCTGGGACCCTATGCGTGGTTCCCAGACCCCAGCTGGTTTGGGAGAGGACGGAGGAGGACCAGGTGACGGAGAGGGCATCAGGATGGCCCCACCAGCCCGACGTACTGGCCACAGAGACCTCTGGTCCTCTCTTTAACATGCTGGGCAGGGGATGGGCAGCCGGTGGGGTTTCCTCCGGGCAAGGCCTTGTCGGGGCACCTCTGGGAGTCTCAGCTTTGTGGCTTCCCGGACGCATGAGAACAGGACGGTCCCATTCCCCGCTGTGGCACAGTAGTTGCTAGCTGAGGGCTCGGCTGCCAGGCGCCGTCCGTGGGTCTGAGAAGGGCGAGCTCACTTGGTCTCTCCATGAGGCCGTGGAGAGGGTGTGGGCACGATCCCCACTGCACGCGGGAGAAAAACGGAGGCTCCACGTGGTCGGCTGCATCGTGTGAGGTTTTCACTGGTTGGCAGAGGTGACGAAGGGGTCCCGGAAAGAGCTGGCAAGGGGGCAACGGGTGGAGATGAGACGGAGGGGAGAGACTCCCTCCTGCGTGTCACCGCAGCCTGGAGCTGTGGGAGGCACGGTGGAGACAGCTGGGGACACAGCATCTCGGGCAGGGAAGTTTGGGATTAAGCGAGTGGGGGGTGGGGCGCACGGAGGTGTTTGCACCGGGGGCGTGGGTTCACGGAGCTGTCCTTGAGGAAGGCTGTCGCAGCCCGGGGAGACTGGACTCATAAGGGGCGGTGGCAGGAGATTCTGTAAGGGTGTACCTGAGAGTCCAGCCGAGAGGAGACCGGAAGGAGGAGAGGGGGCGGAGCCTGGCAGAGTTGGAACCAACTTGGCACAGACATTGGAGGAGAGGAAGGAAGAGTGGGGGAGGAGGGAAAGAGAGGGAAGAAGAGAAGAGAGGGTAGGGGAGGAGGGTAGGAGGAGGGAGAAGAAGAGAAGAGAGGGGAGGGGAGGAGGAAGGTGGGGGCGAGGGGGAGGACGGGCGGAAGAGAAGGAAGGGGAGTAGGAGAAGGAAAGCAGGGAGAGGAAGAGGAGATGAAGGCCAGAGAGAAAGCCTTGGGGAACAGTGGGGCCCCTGACTGAAAGGAGAGGCAGCGAGCCCGTCCGTGGACTTGAAATGGCCTACGACCCAGGGGGCGTCCACCGTCTCGGAGCTGTGGGAGGGAGGTGGCGGCCGGGTGTGGGTGTGGCCTCTGTGCACTGAGGCTGGCGTCTGGGAGCGGCCGGGGGGCGGCACACTCCTCCAGGGGGCTGTGCTGGATGGGCCCTGCCCTCCCTAGCCCGGGGCGGAGGTTGACCAGAACTCTGGGGACCGCCAGCAGGGGAATGTCACCCAAGGGTGACATTGCAGCTCATGTGAGGCCAAGAGGGAAGGGTGTCGTCCTGGCCACGGGACCCCTTGTCCTCAAGCCTGCCGTGCCCTCACTGGGACCCCCAGCCCTTGGCTGGGCTGGGAACTGGAGCACGTCGGGCCCGTAGGCGTGTCTGCCTGCAGGCATTATCTTTTTGGCAGCGTCGTCGGTAATCCTGGGACGGTGGCATTCGGCGGAAACCGAATATGGGTTTCGAGCTTGAGAAACCACACTACTGCAAGACGGACTGGCTGCCAGGAAACAATGAGCCTCTTGTCCCGTAGGTTTCTTTGGAGGGAGGCAAAGAAAAATGAAAACTCTTCAGGAAGAGAAGGTGCTAGATGGTGCCTTTGCATGGCCAAGAATCGCTTTCTGCCGCAGCAGCAGATGCTCGGTGGCCTGGGCGGCTGGCAGGGCGAAAGGTTTGAATCACACCTTCTCCCTGAGGGGGCCTGTGTGGGCCTCGCTCCTCTGAGAAGGCGGCAGGCGCGCCTTGTGAGGAAGCTGGGCTCTCCTCCCCGGTAGCTCTTCCTTTAACTTTTTTCTTCATGTTTGTTTATTTTTAATACAGCCAGAGCAAGGGAGGGGCAGAGAGAGGGAGAGGGAGCCGCAGAATCCGAAGCAGGCTCCAGGCTCTGAGCCGTCAGCACGGAGCCCGACGTGGGGTTTGAACCCACGAACCTTAAGACCATGACCTGAGCCGAAGTCAGACGCTCAACTGACTGAGTCGCCCAGGCGCCCCTAGCTCCTCTTTTTAATGTTTTATCTTCCAAGGTCTGATGGCCTGTGACTTTGAACAAGTAGGCACAGGCGTCTTGTGAGTCTGTTCGCTGGCCGTGCACCCAGCAGGGAGCTTGGGAACAAAGCCGTGCATCGGGTGGCGCCTTTATTAATAAGTCACGAGGCTGGGTGGGATCCAAGGCCTCCCCGCCTGTTCTCACGGCACGGCTTCGCCTCCGCACCGGCCCAGGGAAGCTCCTTCATCTCCTGGGACCCGCGAGCTGGCCCAGCCCAGAGCCCCCCTCCGCTCTCCTCGTAGGGAACAAAGCCGGCTGCTCGAGGCGGGGGACGGGGGACAGCTTGGGATGTGTGCACACATTGCCAGGTGGTTTGGGAATCAGTAAGTTTTCTCCTCTGATCTCTCTCCTTCCTTTGGTAAGAGTGTTGCAAGCTCAGGAAACCAACACTGCCTGTTACTATTATGTTCTTCACTGTAACAATCGCTGTAACATTGGACTATGCGGTTGACTCTTGGTTACGGTTAACTCTGGGTTAATTCTTGGCTTGTATTGGATGCTTGGGGCAGGAGCGGATCCATCAGGGAGCATCTCCCTGCGGTTAAGCGATCCACGCCTACGAAGCTTTCTTAACTGCCCGGGGGTCGGGGAATGCTGTGGGACCCGGCTCTCGTGCCTCCGTCTTTGAAGGTTCACTTGATGTGTGCAGAGATACCAGTGTTGGTTCCCACACAGGCAGGCCCGAGTTTAGAGTTTGGTGACTGTTACGGATACCTTCTGTCTTTATGTCTTTGAGAATCCTATCACGAAAGCTAATCTTTCGACGCTCCATTACTGAAAGCTTCCCCCCAACCCGGGTCAAAACGGTGAAATACGGTCGTGAGTAGGATTTCGTGATCGGTGTTGAACGCGTCTGCTGCAGAAATGAGCCTTTTTGTGGCATCTTGAGGAACCAGCTTCTAGTCTACCCTCGTGGAGACAGGAGGCTGGTTTTTTGGGGGGGGGTTTGGGGGTCCCAAACGGTACACCTGCTGATAACCGTAAAAATATTTGGAACAGCTACCTGTCATTGAGCGCTGGTTCCACGGGAGTGCCACTCGAGAAGTATTTAATCCCACGTTAACCGCATCCGATGAACGTTGAAAGCGCTCTCTGGTCGGCTCTTGGGGAAACTGAGGCTTGCAGGTTGTAGTCACGTGCCCGAATAAAGTCATTTGCTGAAACTCACACAGCTTGGTAGTATCTTTGCTAGATCTGAACTTACATCTGTCTTTTCTTTTAATTTTTAATATTTATTTATTTTTGAGAGAGACAGACAGAGTGTGAGCAGGAGAGGGGCAGAGAGAGAGAGGGAGACCCAGAATGCAAAGCAGGCTCCAGGCTCCGAGCTGACAGCGCAGCACCCGACGTGGGGCTCGAACTCACGAACCGCGAGGTCACGACCTGAGCCGAAGTGGGATGCTCACCCGCCTGAGCCCCCCAGGCGCCCCTGAGCTGGCGTCTTTCTGACTGCAGAACGTCTCACTGGGGCTGGCGGATGCTTTGCGGCTGAGGAACTGTTCGGGGCAGACTTGCCCCGAATTGCAGCATTGTCCCGGGGAAAGCCGTGTCCCCCCATTTTCCGGGAACGGCGTGGCGTTCGGGTCTTTCCTCGCGGTTCTCCTTCAAGCTGCAACTTAGAGACGGCCTCTTAACTCGAGGGCTTCCTAAACGTAGATCTTTAGCCCATGTGACTTCTGTCCGGGCTCCTCTTGGGTTAAGTTTGTTTGTAAAGGCAGGGAGGGCATCTGGGGGGCCTTCCTCGTTTCTCCTTTATTAGAAGGAATTGTCGTCTTCAAGGGAGCGTCGCCCTGATCCTGGGAGGTGCCCGACTCCGAGAGAGAGTGTCATGGGGGTTCAGACCCGGCGTCTCTGATCGATAAAGCGGTGCATGTGGCTCGCGTGCAGGTAAAGGTGGCATCCCGCCTGGAGAGAGGGTCTCTAGGCCACGTCGGTCCTCGGAGGAGTCCCCGACCCTCCGGGCTTCGAGAACCCTGAGGGCTGACCCGGGGGCTGTCCAGCCTTGCCCGTCAGTCCTGGACTGGTCTTCCCTTCCCCTTGACTCTACCCCTTCCTCTGTCCCCTGGGTGTTGAACATGGCCCCTGTGATTCACGGCATCTAGGAGGAGTCTAGAGCCCCGAATGTAGTTCTCGGGGACCCTAACTCTACTTAGAAACGAGGCTTGTCCAGACCCCACATCACAGCAGAGGGCATGTGTCCGAGATGGTGCCAAAAACTCCACCAGAGGGCGGGTGCCTCCCAACCTACCGTTTCTCATCGTTGCTGCCCCCGCAGGCCGCCGGAGAGCCCGCAGTGTTTGCATTCAGCAGATAACCGAGGGGCGGTGGCCCATCATACCTGAGCAGCGTCATGCACTCAGAAAGACCTGCGCCGACCTTCTGATCTTTCCAGCCACCCCAAGTATAAACTGGGGGGGACACACCTGTCCCGTGAGGCTGCTATGAGGGGCGAACATACGCAAGATGCTTGGCACGGGCTGGCTCATAGGTGCTCAGAACCTGAGAGCCGGAAACCGGATGAACGTTGTCCTTGGAGCCGAGAGAACCCATCCGTCACTGGCCGTCGGGTGGCTGGGGACTCCCTAACCAGCGCTAGGTCCCCTCAGCACTCCCTGCCGTCTTCCGGGTGTCTGCACGTTCACCTCGTCTTAGTTTTTGACAAACCCGGCCAGTGACACGGCAGCTGAATCCCAGCGGAGAGAGCTCGCTCGCTCGTACCGCGGGTGCTTGCTGCGTGACCTTCGCTGGCGATCCACGGGAAAGTCTTGGCCCCTGTTCCCTTGGGGTGTGAGTCCAGGGTCGCGGCTGGTCTTCAACAGGCCAGCAAGGACCTACGAGTGCAGATTTACAGAAGTGCCGGAAAAGAAACCAGCAAGACCCTGCTAGAGAGTAACGGGGCCTCGTTAGGAATTGGGGGATGGCCTTTCGAGGAGCACACCGAGGAGAGGGAACAGCACTCCCAGTAGAGGGAACAGCATGGCAAGCCCTCAACAAGGGACAGCTTGCTTACTTCCGGTGTGGAGGACGGGGCGCGGTTGGGACGTGGATGGCGGCAGGGCTGAGGCTGGCGGGGAGTGGAGGCACGGAGGCTCGGGGGCTTTCAAGGCTGTGCCGAGGTGCTACACTTTATCACAAGGACAAAGCAAAGTGCTGAAGGGACTTGATGGAGAATGACAGCGTGAACGCAGAATCTCAACAGGAAGCAAAAGCGAGAGGCGGGATGGAAACCAGGCGGAGGTGAGGGCGTTTCGTCTAATGAGGGGCATCCTGCCTCCAGTGGGGGTTCCATCGGAGCCACTCCAGAACCTTCTAGAATACCTCTTTCCCTCCCCGTCCCTTGCTCCTGGTCTGGGTGGAAAGGGAAGACGTAACCCCCACTCGGTCCGCTGTTGGCTCGTCGTCGGGATGGTTGTGAACACCACTTTGCCACCCCGCGTGCCTCGATGGTATTTCTGCCCCCCGCCCCCCGCATTTCTAACAACGAAGTTAGTTCATTCCCAATACCGGCTTTTGGAGTCCAATGTCTTGGTTCCACTTTCTCCTGGAGTTTTTTCCCTTCAAGGATACAAGGAAGGATGTTATTGGTGCCCGCAGAAGGCCTTTCATTCGCCCGACGTCCACATCCCAAGCCACCGATACGTTAAACTTTCATTGCATTTCTTTAGAAAATTGTACGTGTATCTCACAAGAGGGAAACTCTAGCCCCTAGATAAGACACGTTCACGAAAGAAAACTGGTTAATTTCTTCGGTCGTGCCAACTCTATTGAAGACTCTTTGGGAGCGTGACCTTGAAGTGTAGGGTGACCCGCAGGGCGCCGCTCTGAAATCCGAATCCCAAGGCGGGGTTTCTGAGTGGGCAGGGTGCACGGGGAGTCACGGGGAAGGGACCGGCCCCGGAGGGGCAGAGCCGGGGGCCTGGCGGGCACTGCGTGACGTGGTTGGCCACACAGGTGAGGGATGCTAGCGCCTCTGTGCGCAGGACAGGGACAGGAGAGCGGGGAGAGAGAACCCTGCCTCTCTCCGGAAGACGAGGGCGAGAGGAAGTCTGCCTCCTCGGTCTGGTCAGAGCTGAGCACCCGTCACTTAGCTGGGCACGTCCCGAAAGGCTCTGGAGTGTTCTTAGAATCTCGGCTGTCACTGCGACCGTGACCCAGGGAGCACTCGGCCCTCTTCTTTTTGAAGGTAGAACTCTCTTCTGGAAGACGGACATGACCCTCCCAGTCTGGGTCCAGACAGACCTCCAGCCCAGGATTCCGGAAGCAGAGAGGAGGCTCCGGCTAGGCAGGCACTGCCCACCTCTTCCTTAGAAGGTTCTAGGGCCAGAGGTGCCTTCTCTTGAGGCGCACAGTCAGCTCTGGAGACTGAACGTGACCGTGCACTCCTGGCCATCGGTGGGGTGATGGCGGTCCTGCCCGGCCCCCCTCTGTCCAGCCCGTTCAGCTGGAGATGGTCTGAAATAGCTTGGATGCGCGGTCGCAAGCACCTGACCCCAGTCTGACTGCCTGTCTCAAAATCGATAGCGTGGGGGCCCCTTTTGTTTTCCGGTAGTTTATTATTTATTTATTTTTTTAATTGACGTATCGTCGACACACAACGTTCTGTTTCACAACATGGCGATCAGATAATAGTACCCATTACTCAGTGCTCACCACTGAGTGCGGTCACCGTCTGTTATCACAGTGCTGTTGACCGTAATCCCTGCGCTGTACCTTCCATCCCTGTGACTTAGCGTAACCCCCTTCATCCATTTTGCCCATCCCTCCGTCCTGCTCCCCTCCGGCGAACCACCGGTCTCTTGTTTGTGTTTATGAGTCTGTGTCCGTTTTTCTTTGTTCATTTCTTTTGCTTTTTAAGATTGCACCTATAAACGATATCATACAAAGATGGTCTTTGTTTGACTTGTTTCCCTTAGGCTCCTACCCTCTAGATGTTTCCATGTTGTCGCAAATGGCAAAATCTTCTTCTTTTTTTATGGCCGAGTAATATTCCAGAGAGAGAGAGAGAGAGAAAGAGAGAGAGAGAGAGAGAGAGAGAGAGAGAGAGAGAGAGAGAGAGAGAGTGTGTGTGTAACCTCTTTACCGATTTATCTATCAGTGGCTACTTGGGTTGTTTCCATAACTTGGCCATTGTAAGCGACGCTGCAGTAAACGTGGGGGTGCGTACATGTTTTTAAATCAGTGTTTTCATTTTCTTTGGGTAAATGCCCGGCAGTGGGATCACTAGATCACGTGGTAGTTCTATTTTTAATTTTTTAATTTCCGCACCAGCCGTGCACGAGGGTTCTTTTTTCCCCACGTCCTCGCCAACACCTGTTGTTTCTCGTGTTGTTGATTTGAGCCACTCTGACCGGTGTGAGGTGGTACCTCATTGTGGTTTTGATTTGTATTTCTCCGATGATGAGTGACGTCGAGCATCTTTTCATGTGTCTGTTGGCCATCTGGATGTCTTCTTTGGAAAAGCGTGTGTTCGGGTCCTCTGCCTAATTTTTAATGGGATTGTTTGTTTCGTTGGCGTTGGGTTGTATGAATGCTGTATGTATTTTGAATACGAACCACTTATTGGATATATTGTCTGCAAATATCTTTTCCAATTCCGTGGATTGCCTTTTGTTTTGTTGATGGTTTCCTTCGCTGTGCAAAAGCTTTTTATTTTGGTGTGGTCCCGATGATTTATTTTCGCTTTTTTTTCCCCTTGCCTAAGGAGACCTATCCAGAAAAATATTCCTAAGGCTGATGTCCAAGAAGATTGCTGCCTGTGTTTTCGCTTAGCAGTTTTATGGTTTCAGGTCCCGCATTTAAATCTTTAATCCATTTTGGGTTTCGTTTTGTGTAAGGTATAAGAAAGTGGTCCCGTGACTTCCACAAAACAGTGATTATGACCTGTTTTATTAAGTTAAATGTATTACAGCTTTCTTAAATACCCCTAAGCTTGAAGCTAGGTATGTAGGCTCCTTTTACAACTATGGAATGAAACCGTATTTCCCAAGTGACATAAAACAAAGCACAAAGGTCACAAAAAGTTGTTAGTTGTTACGGTAGGCTGCGGCCACTAATACTTACCATGAACTTGAGTCCCAGCCGGGCTCTGTGCTCATAAGCATTGTTACACTGGCTCATCCTACCAGTCCTGTGAGGTTGTTCCTGTTTTCCAGATAAGGAAACTGAGGCACAGGGCTCCGTCAGTTGCCGGGATCACACAGATAGCGAGGGGCAGAGCCGGGTTCCGTCCGAGGCTGTCTCCCACAGAGCTATGCGGCCCTCACTCCAAATCACAGCCCTCCACCCCCTTTCTGTGCTGGCGACACTCGAACGAGGTCGCCAGCATTCGGTCTGCGTGTGAAAGACGACATCTGGGTAGCTCAGTTTCTTGCTGCCCACATTGGTCTTTCGACTTTGAGATGGTGACTGTCATTTACGGCAATGCCATCTGCAATGCACTGTGTGCTTTTTTTTTTCTTAATGTATATTTATTTTTGAGAGAGAGAGACAGAGCAGCAACAGGGGAGGGGCAGAGAGAGAAGGAGACACAACATCGAAGCAGGCTCCAGGCTCCGAGCTGTCAGCACAGAGCCCGAACCCACAAACCATGAGATCATGACCTGAGCCAAAGTCGGCCGCTTAACCGACGGAGCCACCCAGGCGCCCCCACTGTCTGCTTTTTAATGCAGATCACAGGGTCCCATAATTCGAAGGAGCTATTTGATAACGAAGGCAATCACGGGACGGAAAAGTGGTTCAGTGAGATATTCCTCACTGCCCGTGAACACCGTGCGTGGCCAGATTAAAAGGACACGACCTTCTCGTCACGTTCTCGGGCAACAGAGAGCAAGTGTGATCGGTTCTGAAGCCGCGCACGACCTTGGGTTTGAACCACCTAGGAGCCCCTGACGTCCCTTCGCGGCACAGGGACGTCACTCAATCTCCATTGCAGAGTGGTCCCGACCCCGCCCAACACTGTCCTGAACAGTGAGGCAGTGAGAAAGTGCAAATGACCCCGCGTGGGCTGCCCCCGATTTAAATAAAAATATTGAAATGATTGCGCGCGTTAAAAAAAAATCTTTCACCCATTAGGCTGCCGACGAACGCATTTGTACATCTTTAGGGATTGGTAAATTGTGGTTTAAAGAAATACGTGTTTGGGGCATTCTGGGGGTTGTTGTTAACCTCAGTTGGTTAAGCGTCCGACTCTTGGTTTTGGCTCAGGTTATGATCTCGTGGTTCATGAGTTCGAGCCCTCCTGCTCCCACACGTCCCATCTGTTTGGAACCCACACCCCCGTCTCTGCCAGCTTGGCCCCCCCGAGCCCTCTGGGCAAAATGTAAATACAGTGTTGACCCCAAGACCCCACTTGAGGCTGCTGGGTGGGCGGGGACTACAGCCGCCCGAGTGCCCGTCTTCCTGGGCTTGCACCTGCCTGGACGCCTCAGCCTCTGGAGGGTTCCATCGGGGGTGCCGGCACTTTCGGCCAGGCTGCCTTCTCTCTAGCTTCTGACGCCAAACCCACGGCGTCTTCAGCCAGTCGGGGCCCAGCCGTGCTAGAACACCCTCTCGTCTCCTTTCCTTCGGACCTGCTCGTGCAGAGTTTTCTGCCCAGTCCTCTCTTGTTGCTTCTGTAACCGAGTCTCTCCTTGGATCGACTAGCCTCGTGCCTACCCCCGTCCTTGGCACCTCTGCCCGACTTTTCATGTCACAGCTCGAAGGTCACTTCCTGGACTCAGCCTCCGTGGAGAGTCCTTTATAACCCTCTGGTGGCACTGCCTGT
>PITB01033515.1:0-13893 GCA_004024585.1 Paradoxurus hermaphroditus | reverse complement strand
ACTATAGAAAACTGAAAATTATCATAACCTGAATCACAATCACTGATATCGTACCATGGTTTTTAAAAAGTACTACAAACATATCTAACAGAAACAATTTTTAATTCTACATATAATTTAAAGACAAACATATGAAGAGCATAAATTGAAGAAAAAAGACCTTTAATTTTTAAATTCAGAAATAAGCATTTTAATGCATGTGTATATTTCCTTCTAATTGTTCTAAAATCTATTTAGAATTGTCATCATTCAAACAGTAGATTATAAATATGAATATTAATTAAGAAAATTATGTTTATTGATTACAAAAAATTAAATCTTCAATATAATATTAATGTTTGGAAAGAATAAATCTCTATATTTTAAAATTATGATTTATAATATCAATTTTAACTAGAGCAATAAAGCCATGAATAAAATATAGTCAAATCTCAAACATGACAGGTGAAAATATATTTGAGGTAAATCCTAAAAAAAGTATGTAAAAAATATTATTGGATTACAAGGTAGGAAGGTAAGGGATGAGGAGGAGCAAAGGAAGTCCAGAAAGACAGACATGAGGTATACTCTACACGACCTATAGAAAAAAAAAAAAAAGTCAGTATTTTATTAGAAACAATGTACTGTAGGGGCACCTGCCTGGCTCAGTCAGTGGAGCATGTGACTCTTAATCTCGGGTTGTGAGTTCGAGCCCCAAGTTACTTAAAACTAAAATCTTAGGGGTACCTGGATGGCTCAGTCGACTGAGTGTCTCTGACTTCCCAATATCATTTATTTATTCATCTCATCGATAATAATTTAATAGTATCTACTATCAGTATTTTCTTCCAATACAAAATACAATATCAGATGAGTATACCAAATACACCATCCTTTCAAAGAAGTCATCTTGTTTGCTTTACTGGAAATTAAACCTTAATCCGAATCCAAAATAAAACTAGCTTCTACGCTGCAAATTTATTTTTGCTGATTTATATAAATATATAAGTAAATACAAGTATAGAAATATATATATATATACATAAATGTTAGTGAATATACACATGTACATATATAATTGTTTGAAGAATTGCATATTATATTAAATCAATTATTTTTATTTTATTTATAAAATTCTAAAGACATAATTCAATTGAATGGTAATCTTTTAAAAAATGAAAATTCACAGAATTTTATTTTATGGAAGAAATGAAGTAAATTAATTACAGGCATACCTCCGAGATATTGCTGCTTCACTTCCAGACTAGTTCAAAAAAGAGAATATCACAATAAAGCAAGTTCAGCAATTTTTTGGTTTCCCAGTCATATAATATCATGCTCACACACTGCTGTATTCTATTAAGTGTGCTATAGTGTTGTAAACAAATAATGTACATATCTTAATTTAAAAATACTTTACTGCTAAAAAATGCTACAATCGTCTGAGCTTTAATCAAGTTATAACCATGGATCACAGATTACCATAGCAAATAAAACAATATAACAAAAAACTTTCAAATATTGCAAGAATTATCAAAATGTGACACAGAGAAAAGTAAGCAGGCACTCTTGGAACAATGGCACTGAAAACTTGCTCAACACAGAGTTGTCACAAATCTTCAATTTCTAAAAATGCAATATCTGCAAAGCATAATAAAGTCAAGTGTAATACAATAAGGTATGCCTGTGCAATTTATTGGCATAGTACCTGATTTTGTTAGTCATAATTCATAACAGTATTACTATTTTAATCATATATATGGATAGATAGATAGAGATATATAGGTATAATTCCCCACTTCCTGACCTTTGGAATCACTGAAATACTTACTATTATGCTTTACATTGAAATTGTATGTTTAATTTATATAACTACTCAGTTATAACATATTAAGCTAAGTAGTTTGGTATTTGGCTCTTATACTGAGGACATGTGTCCCATATTAAATGAGTTAATCTCTTAAATTCATTTTTAAATAGAACCTACCTTAATTTTTAAATATTTGGTTGAATAAATACCAATTTTTTTAATAAAGCATAATTGGACTCTGCTGATTATTATTTTGTTTTATAAAAAGTCTCATTGCTTCTTTCATATTTTATATATGCTACATATCCTTAAATGCTAGAATGAGTAATGCCAGTTAAAATGAATAATATAAAAAGTGAACATTTAAATTCTAAGTTTTGATCATAGAGGTTAATTTTTTCTCTTCCATGATATAAGACTAAGTCTTTAGCAAAGATAAAAAAAATGGGTTTGCTCAAGTCTCTTCAAAGGGTAAGTGATATTTCTGACCAGATTTGACATCAGTTAGAAAAAAAAGAGGGTTCAGATGACAAATGTAAAATCGCAATTATATATTTGATAATTTTTGATTAAATATTCTTTTTAAAACCACAAACTATGCTACATAAAGTAAAGGAGCATGTAAAGTCCTAGTAAAATAATGGATCATACAAAAGTATAAGATTGGACAAAAATGGCAGGGAGAAGAAGGGAAGTTCTGGGAGAAACAGAGAACTAATCTCTATGAAAAATTCCTCAAATGGGAAAGAATTTTGTACATGTATTGATATGTTATGTGTAACGGAATCATAGAATTTACTAAACAATTATAGAATCTTTTTATATATATATTTTTGTTTCCCAACCCCTAAAGTCAACAAGTTTGACAATTTTACTACTTCATATGTTGCTATTCTTTCTTCTACTCCTTTTAAAATTAAAATTTCTGAAAAATAAATTGGGTCTCTTGATTACATAGATTTGGTTATTTTGTCTCTCAGACTTCATCTCTAAACTAAGTAATAATTGAGATTATTCTAAAATCTATAAACTCTGTTTTTATAAGTGCATTCCCTTTAAACCTGGCTTACAAACAAAACTTTCTGGGTGCAAAAATAAACATCAATGCTTCTATTTTTGATTCCATGCATGATGTTACAATAAAAAACACTTTAATATGAAAATTGAATCAGGATGTTTAGATAAAAGAAGTAAAGTCCATGTAATATGATTTCAGAGTGTTGAAAACAAGATGCGATGCGAATTTAAAATAAGTGGAGCATAGGAAGCCCAAAGTTTTTCTCCTTCTTTAGTATACAAGACATCAGTGCCACCAGGCATCATGAAGTTACATTTGCAAATTTTAGGAGGAAGTTAGGTTTTGTGAATAGCAAATACACAACCTTTAGTTTTGTTTTCCTCAGAAATCATTTGAGATTAAAGAACTGTTCTGAAAGCACTCTCAGATAAGTCAGAAAACTGTTTCTTATTTGTGGTAATGTGGAAAGTAACATATCTTTTTTTGTCTTTAGGTATTTAAGTTATTTTTTATTTATTAATATATGGATATATTATTGGAGGTAAAAACTGAGGATTTTCAAATATTTCCAGAATTTAATGTCTTTGTTTCAATATGTGTTTCACCAATTTCAAGCAGCCTGAGGAAAATGTCAGATATGCCAGTAAGTGGTTTGATAATCACCTTCGAACTTTGAAAATATTAAGAGATGTATGTTTCAGTTACTTTTATCTTTTCTACTAAATACCAATATTTTATTTTTTTTAATTTTTTTAATGTTTTATTTATTTTTGAGAACAGGAGAGACAAAGCATGAGCAAGTGAGGGGCAGAGAGAGAGGGAGACACAGAATCGGAAGCAGGCTCCAGGCTCTGAGCTATCAGCACAGAGCCCGACGTGGGGCTTGAATTCACAGACTGTGAGATCATGACCTGAGCCGAAGTCGGACACTTAACCGACTGAGCCACCCAGGCACCCCAATACCAATATTTTAAACGTTTTTACTTCATTTTAATCTTGAGAAAAGCAAAGTATTTTAATTTTTATCAATTATCTATATTTTCATTTCATTATATAATAGGATTGATGACTTGGAAGGCTAGAGGCTTCTGTTAAACCTCAACAATGTAGAGCAAGAGACATTTTTTTAAAAAAGATTTTCCTAAGCAGATTCGCTTTACAATTTAATTTCCTTCAATGAGGTAAAGGTCAGTGTGAGGCTATAAGAAAGATAATTTGCATGAGGTATGCACATGGAATATGAAAATAATATAACATGAAATATTCATAATTCAAGCTTTAAAAACCAAGCTCAGGGCTAAGAAAGCAATTATTATAGGAAATGGCTCAACAATTACAACAAACTTCTAGTGATGATGTCAACTAGCATACTTTCATTCTGAGAGACATGAAGAGACAATCCTGTAGGAAAAAAACAATGAGAATGAGCCATTGTTTTCATTGTCTCTTTCATATATGTTCATTTGGCCTTAGAAAATGTTTATCAACGCTTTTTGTCAACCACTGACCTAATTCTCTGTGCAATTCTACTAATCAAGTAATTCTATATCATTTTAACAGTTATGCTGATTGTCTCTGTCTCTCATCAAACTTATATTAGTATTTTTTCGGCCAACCAACACACATCTTTATTGACTATGATCCACGTTTATAGATTTGAACAAGACTAAAATTGCATCCTTATTCACCAAAGTGTGACAGATATCTGTTGATCTGTTGTTTCTTTATCTTAAAATCAAATTATTTTCATGAAGGTATCACAGAATCACAGTCTCTCTCCGGGTCACTCAACTGATTCCTATCTTGTTCCCTTTAAATCAGAATAACTAATATTTCTCTACATTTCTTGATAAAGAAGTCTGATTTTCATAAACCTTACTGAGCATGCAAAACAGTTTCTTGAAATTATATAAAGGGTCCTATAAAATATTACTTCAGCAATATTATCCAGCGTCTCTGCTGATCAGAATGGACATAATGCCTAAACAAGCACATTGCATGACATGTCTTGTTCCTAGGTTTCTTCCTGTAGCATTTGGCTCTTGGGTATTAAACTTTTGATAATGCCTCTTTGGCTCCTGCAGTTTCCTTTCTCCTTCCACAGCCACCTCCACCTGCTAGAGCAACTGTGAGATAGGGTCTGAATCCTAGTAGCTTGTTGGGCTTTGTAGTCTGCCCCGAGATGGGAAAAAAAGCATCCGTGGCAGAGTACGAGATGAGGAAGTAAGACACAGTACTGTTGTTACCTACAATCAACCGTGGGGAACTGGAGAAGCCATTGCCTAGAATTCTGTTGGAACAGTCAAAATGAAGCTTTGAGAGAAACAAATCATCTTTTTGCATGATTTCAGTTAACGTCTTTACCATGAGGTCAAAGTTAGGTTACACCACTAAATGAAACCTGGATTAAATGCTTTTCATTCACTGTCTTTTTTCTTAAAACAAGTGCAGATCCTACCCTGGGGTGGTTTGCTTTTGTTTTAGTTTTTATGGTCATTTTAAGCTTTTATCTTTTTTATCGCTGGACTTCCTTCATGAATATACTGAGAAGTTGGGCAGGACTGCAACAGTCACTGATAAATAGAAATTACTCTGAATTAGAAATTCTTTCCCAATATGATTTTATACTCCTTTGGAATAGGTCCTATCCTGGAGTTCTAACATATAGCGGCAATAGTATTACTCAAGTAAATGTATGTATTTGTGTCCTTTTGGTTTTTCTATATTGTTTTCTTTCCTAAAAATCCTAAATAATAATCTAATTGATAGCTACACTTATTGAGTACATACTATGTGTTAAACAGTTTCCTGTCACTGCCACTTATGATGTTTTGACTGGCAAACAATATATTTGTGCCTGTTTGTCTACTATAAAAAAAATGATGGATAATAATGTTATCTCTCTTATAGAGATTCTGGAGGATTAAATGAGCTAATGAGCTAACGTATCTAAAGAATTTAAGTGAGTATCTGGCACATAATAAGCACTCAATACATACTAGCTATGATTCCAAGAAATCGATTTCCAAATAGCTGAACGACAGGTACAAAAAAAATCGCCAGTCCTTTTTTACTCCTCTCTGTTCCTAAAAGGAGATAACAGTGAAGAAATAGCAACAATATTTAAACGAGGTTTCTCTTTGATTGTGTGTGTGTGTGTGTGCGCCGCTTGCAAAGGTGCTTATTTATTGTGGTAGGCAGAATTCTAAGATGGCTCCCAAAAGTCTCAAGATTCTCATTCCCTGGCACACAGACCTTATATAATCATTTACACTTGAATGTGGCTGTAGCCTGTGCATATATTGGTGCAGTCACTCCCTTGGTAAATTTAGGTTATATAGCAAACTATGACGGGTAGCCATTCCCACAATTACATAACCCTGACCAATTTCTTGATTTCAGCATGGCGAGACCCTAAGTAAGTAGTAAACCAAGTTGAGCTCTATCCAGAATCCTCATCCATGACTAAGTTTGTGGTAGTTTGTCATGCAATAATAAAAACACTAATCCATTTCTTTAAACACTCAAACCCTTTATGTATACACATTTATGGCACTTATAGAGCCATCTAATATGAATGAAGATATTAAGTATTTATTGAACAACTATTTTATATCATAAACATATAAGAAAGGTTTGGGATACAAGAACTGATAAATTAGACAGGATCAATTACTCCTTTTTAAAACATTAGACCTAAAATTGGTCAAATACATCAGATTGTTTCAGACCAGTGCAAAGTTCAATTGGACCATTGATCTGACAGTACACTTTGAGGCAGACAAAGGTAGCAATAGATTTTCAGGGGCTATTTATTCAATGTTAGGTCATTTATTCCCATAGAGAAAATTCTTTTTACAATGACATTTTTTAAAGAGATCTGTTTCATTTTTTTGCAGAGTTACTGTGAAGCAGTACAAAGATATTTAAAACGCACTTTCAGCCTTTTGAAGGAAGCGCACTTTGCAAATGCAAAAGATTACTATTAACCAAAGCCATTTTAGTGATCTTATATATAGAGACACACTTATCTAAATATTTTGGGTATATAATGTCCTATTTAAGAACAGACTTAATTTTTAGTTATTGCATTAGAGGTCAAATATCCTCCATCTCTTAAAAAAATATTTATTTATTTTCTGAGGGGAGGGCGTAAGCAGGGGAGGGGCAAAGGAAGGGGAACAGAGGATCTGAGGGCTCTCTACTGACAGGCTGACAATAGCAAGCCCAAATGGGGCTCAAACTCACAACCATGAGATCATGACCTGAGCCTAAATCGGACTCTCAGCCAACTGAGCCACCCAGGTACCCTGTCTTCTTCCATCTTTTAAGAAGATTAGTGCTAGAAATGAATATTAAATTACATTTTTATAAGCACAATTTAAACTTTAATTTCAACAAGAATCAGACTCAGTTGATTATGGCTTCATAATTTCATATAGTAAAGTAAATTAAAACACAACCTTATGTTTCATCCTAGGATTAGTATTCATATTTAAAATTTTTGAGATGAATGTCAGACTTGAATATTGTTTAAACTAATCACTTTATTATTGTTTTACCACCAATCTCTGTAAGGCTCCAAAAGAGACTATTGTAATGTCCAATTGCCTACTGCCACACTTACTTATTATAGGAAGCAAAGCTTTCAGTCATGTTGCAACTAGAGATGGAAAAAAGGAGCACTATAGAAGAATAGATGAACACTTTTTCAAAAAGTCCAATGAAACATATGATTTAATTTGAAAAAGAATACTGGTAAAAAATATTCATTTTTCATATCACATACATACACACTTACCTGTCTTTAGCTTGTATCAGAATGGTAAAATGCCAATTAGAAGTTACTATTGGTGTCATGGAGTGAATCTAAACCCGAAAGCAGTGGACATTTCTGGAAACATCTATTGTAATTGTTTGGAGATTGATGCATAGTAAAAACTTTTATAAATAGTTTGCATAATACTACATATTGAACTTCTGAACAATACTTTAATATACATTAAAATTACTAACACTTAAAATAATTTTGTGGCCTCTGAAAACAAATATACAAAAATTTTATACCAAGCATGTTAGTTCATTTATTCCCATAGAGAAATTTAAAATAATTTGTTCCCATACCAGGAATGAATTTAGGAACTAAATATGTTTCATGTAAGGGCCTATGTTTTTTCTAGCCATTTTGAGCATTTTCTCTCTTTATCTTATGACCACTCTTTTATCTTGCTCCCTAGGACACACATTACAGGAGAATGAGGGTAAGTTTTAGAAAATTGTAGGAGAGGGTTGTCAATTAAGCGGCCGACTTCAGTTCAGGTCATGATCTCATGGTCTGTGAGTTCGAGTCCCGTGTCGGGCTCTGTGCTGACAGCTCAGAGCCTGGAGCCTACTTCAGATTCTGTGTCTGCCTCTCTCTCTCTGCCCTTCCCCTGCTCACGCTCTGTCTCTCTGTCTCTCAAAAATAAATAAAGGTTAAAATTTTTTAAAAAAAAATTATAGGAAAACAACTGGATTATTCTGAGGTTAGTTCTCCAAAATCCAGGAGACTGTCAAAAAGAATCCGATATAGAAAAAAAAAAGTGTTTATGAAACTCTGCTTATAATAGAATAGTAATAACTGGGCCATAATGACTCTAACCATTCACTCGCTTGTCTTCCCGTGAAATCTAGGAATTCCTTAAGGATATCAACACAGTTTGGCCAAATAGAAAAACATACTGATGTTGAGTTGTTCAGGCCCATGTTTTGTCCTAGCCCGTCACATTCTACCTGTGTGATTTTATTAGTCAGAAACTAGTAGTAACTTAAAAATAACAGCCTCATTTTTCTCACAAAATAAGCAAGCCAGGACTGGTCTGTTGGCTCAATATGACATCTGTGAGCTAGATGCTCTGTTTTTTCTTAATGCCTTTCCTCATGATAGCAGTATGCTGCAGCAACAGTAGGCCTGAGCTCTGCTTGTCCAGCAGAGAGAAGAGAAAAGTAAAAGAAGAATGTGAGGGACTTCCTCTGGGTACAGCAGTACCCTCTTTTCTGAAAAGACACCCTCCCAAAGGGCCTCTGCCTAATCATACGGACCAGAGCTGTGTGTCATAGTCATCAGTGGTTTAAAGACACTGAAATTTCAATTTTATAATTTTTAAATGAGTGACAATTAAATGATATAATCTGTATGAAAAACCTATCACAGCACTTGACTCATACTGACACTGACACAAAATAAATATCAATCGCATAAATGAATACATAGAATACATTTATTTAGAAATGAGAAGTGTTTGATGAATTACTATTGTTTTTCTTCATGTGGTGAAGGCGGGGATGTCAGCGCAAGGTATGGTGGTTTGTATTTCAGTACTTCAGTAGTAAGCTGAGTTTTTAGAACTAAAAATAGATTTTCCCAATCACACAGTTCATTGAGGAGTCTATTTAACACAAAATATGCAAATTTCTACTTAACCTATAGTATACTTGAACTATGTCCATAGAATTATGTACATGTTGTTCTGAGTCACTGGTGACTGAGTTAAAAAGAACCACATCCAGATGGGGGGAGGTTTCTTGGAATGTGTATATTGAGATACATGGAAATATTTATGTAATTTGTATCACATTTTTATATACGGCATATACTTTTGTCTCTATATGTATTTAACCATTAAAATGGCAGTATCTAGGGTTTTTTTTTTAATTTAAAATGTGAATTCCATGCAACCCAATTTATTTTTATATTATGTTTTGAAAATCATAAGTCAGGATAAATTAATAGATTTGTACCTAGTAGACAGATTCTAACACATCAGTTAAGGGTAGATTGAACAGACCAGGTAAGGAAAACTCTTTACAGAATAATGACTCAAATGTCTATTTTTTTATATAAATTCACTTAATAAAATTCTGTGAATTTGGGGATAACTAAACTATGAAAGAAACCTAAGTGTCCATTGATAGACAAATGGAAAAAGAAGATGCAGTAGATAGATGATAGATGATAGATTGATACATAGAGAGATAGACTGATGATAGATGTTATTAAGCCATAAAAAATAATGAAATCTTGCCATTTGCAACAACATGGATGGGGCTACAGACTATTATAAATATAAGCATATGTATAAGTAATACTATAAGTATAAGAAGTATATAGTATATTATTAGTACACAGTATAATATGTATAATAGTATATAGTATAGTAAGTATGTAGTATAATAAGTGTATAAGGATAACTAATGCTAAGTGAAATAGCTGGGAAAGACAAACACTATACGATTTCACTCACACATAGAATTTAAGAAGCAAAACAAACAAACAAATGGAAAAAGAGAGACAGAGAGAAACCAAGAAATCAGACTCTTAACTACAGAGAACAAATTGACAGTTTACCAGATGGGAGGTGGGTGGGGGAATGGGTGAAATAGGTGAAAAAGATTAAGAGTACACTTATCATGATGAGCTTTGAGTTATGTATAGAACTGTTGTATCACTATATTGTACACCTGAAACTAATATAACACTGTAATTAGCTATCATGAAATTAAATAAAAACATAATTTTAAAAAGTAGTTTTGGATGTTCTAATTACCTACCTAGCCTATTTCAGTCTCAGCCCAGAACTTAACTATAAATACCAGGTGGAATACAACCCCAGGTCAGTGAATTACCAACTCCACATTAAATCGTTCCTGTGGTAGATCTGAAAATGACTTTGATACATAATTGGCCTCAATTTCTCTACTTTTCACTTTAGTTCTTTAGTGACAAGTACAGCTTCGAACCTATAAGTATTTCTTTATTTGAAAGGGTACACAGGAATGTATACTGGTTAGAAGTGCAGAAATAGAAATATAATGAAGCCAACTTTAAATCCCTGTTCTAAGACTTAATTGTTGCATAGATTTGCCCAAGTTGCTAATGGCTTTTTACTCATAAGCTTTCTCATCTATAAAATGAAAGTAATTATTCCCCCTTCATTAATTGTTTGGAGAACTAAAAGAGATAATGTATTTATCCAATTAATATATTTTTTAATATCCACTATGTTCGTGGCTTATATTACTTACTTAGTATAGGGAAACTTTTTTAGTTTATTGTCAATATTTTTTTTTATCATCTGGCCTATTCAATGTCTCTTGCTTTTGTTTTTTCTGTGCACTGGTGGAAGCTTCATATTTTTCTAGTCTTATATCAACATTTTGATGCAATTATCTTCTATACATATTTATGGTTATTTCTTTTTTTTAACATTTAATTTTACTTTTTGAGAGACAGAGAGAAATAGTGTGCAAGCAGGGGAGGGGCAGAGAGAGAGAGGGAGACACAGAATCCAAAGCAGGCTCCAGGCTCTGAGCTGTCAGCACAGCTGGTGGGGCTTGAACTCATGAATGCAAGATCATGACCTGAGTCAAAGTTGGACACTCAACCGACCGAGCCACCCAGGTGCCCCATATTTATGGTTATTTCTATTACATCTCATCCTCCCTGTATAGAAATCTAATTTATGGTTTATGCATCTTTGTATTCTATATAAGATCTCATATAAAGTAGAAACTGAAAAAAGTTTCAGTGAATGAATAAATGTCTGGGCTTAAAGCAGAAACAAACTTTTTTAAGACTTTACACTAAAAACCTTTAAATATCCACCCCTGTTTTAACTGCTTTAAGATGGTAGTGGTTGAAATGGGATTAGAAATCAGATCCCAACACAAATCCAATTACAATGTCCCTCCCTATGACTTTCCTAATCAAAACAATAAATGAAAATACAAAGATGGAAACATTGAAAGCTATAATTACCCCTTGGTGAAAGGGCTTACTTGGGGTTTTAAATTCAAATTAATTTTACAAAAAATACTTTTAGTCTTGTATTAACTTAAAACTACAGAAAAAAATATAACTAGAACTTTTTTTAGAAAGGGAAAAAGTAATAGGTAATTTCATATGCATTGTCATACATCAGAGACAGCATATTTTGTTTTTGAGACGTTTATAACGTGGAGGTGTCTGATATTCTTGTTCGGATTCTGCCCAAACAGCTGCCATTCACCACCTGCTGTGCAAATCCCACTCATACTTTTAAAAGCGTCTAGAATTATGTAAAAAAAAACCTCTTCTTCCAAATCAGTTAACCATACTTCAAATGTCACCCACACCTTTGCTTGGCAGTCAAAAAAAGTATCAAAGTGAGAAGGTAAATAACACTAAGATTTACTTTTTACTCTCATCCAAACCCACAAAATCTTTCACAAGCTAGCCTAATTTACTTCGAATTATTCTGAAGAGTTAAAGAGTGAAATGGTCACAGCCCAAAAATGTGTACAAGAAGCTACCTATATTTTTATAGTCAGGTCTACCTGGAAGCCAAGTTGTTAATCCACAGAAGACATTAGTGGATCCCAATTTTAGGACTGATGCCAGATCGGAGGAGGAGACCCTTGTATCTATCAGCTTTATAATGCTTGTACTACTGAAGCCAAGTTTATATTTATTTTCATGTAAATTTATGGACACTCTTCTGCAACATCAGCTTCTTAGGGACAATCCAAACATTTCCACCAACATCTCAAAGCTGGGGTAGGCACGGGTCGTGTAGGCTCTGGGTTCAGCTTGGCTCCTGTATCCCAAGACGAATAACACGTGTTTTTAGGAACATAAAGGGACTCTTTTCTCTTTCATAGTTATGACACTCTGCTTCTTCAAGGGACTTGATATGTTTGGGAGACGAAGAGGGACAAAAGGTGGTCAGGTTGAGAAAGCTTGGTGTGGAAGAGACAGTGGCAATTCGTTTTAATGGATTTGCACACATACACACAAATCTATATAAGTTTGAGGTTTTTATAAGGATAACTTTATATTGTTTAGTCAGCTACCTGGGACAAGTGTCAACAGAGAAACAGCAGGGCCAGCACACAATAGCTACCGTGATTTGTCTTTACTAAAAACACACCACTATTATTCTGTCACTGCTCCGCACACATGACATGCTACTTGCTGCTTAAAAAACTAATAGAAAGACACTTCCTTTCACATGACAGGAGAATTGTAACATTATATGAGTAAGGAAGAAAATTTAAGAGGAAGATTTTCCTGGAATTTCAATTTTCAGAAATTTAGGTATCTGTTTCCATAATTTCCAAAGTTTACCTGTGATACGACTCATCCCACTACAGAACTTTTATATGGTTGCCAAAAGTATTGGAAGTGCATTGAATCGGAGAATTCCTGCCAAAGGAAAGAATAATAACCGTGAAGAGAGTTAATTCTGAAAGGTAATTCTGAGTAAATAATCTGATTACCTTTTATAATATCAAAGGAAGGAATACACAGTTTTATTTTATTTCATCTATGCTAATAGGCACAGTCTGCTGAAAAAAAAAGATTTAATGCTCTTTCATTCAAAGACGAAATATTTATTTTTAATCTAATTGGAAGTTATTTGAACCATAAAATATTATAAGAACAACAAAGAATGCATAAAGCATAGGTGTTATACACTTAAGAGGTTATTGTCATTATTAAATGTCACTAAGCCTTCTCCATGTATTGGGTCACATATATATATAAAATGTTGGACTATATCTTCCCTCAGAATTTAGGAGGTGAAAAGGAGGAGTTAAGATGGCAGAGAAGTAGGGGGAACGATATTTCCCTCGTTCCTCAAACATAGCAGTACTGAGGTCAGAACACTTGAAACACCCACAAAATCAGTCTTCAGAGGGACAGAAAAATCTCCACAGGTAGACAGAGACAGCTTGGCTGGACAGAGGTACGTGTATGAGAATTGGAGAAATAAAACAGCATGGGCAGAGGGGAGGGACAAAAGGGAGACAAAGAGGTTGAGGAAGTATGGTACTATGTTAGGACAAGAGAAAAATCTCTCTGGACCACAGACTGGGGAATGAAAGAAGATCTAAAGAGCTGAAGATTGGAGTTTTCAGGGGTGCATGACTTTCTCCCAACCAAAGCTGCCTTCGTGTGGGCTTGTGGGAAGGAGGAGGGGAGCCAGTCCTGGGGTGTGATACAGAGCTCAGGGGTGCACTGGGAGAGAAGGGTCCACGCCCTTGATCACTGTGGGAAGAAGCTGTA
>PITB01033514.1:0-13951 GCA_004024585.1 Paradoxurus hermaphroditus | reverse complement strand
TAAAACCAAACTTTTTTTCATTATTTTTTTAATGTTTATTTATTTTGAAGGAGAGAGCATAAGCAGAGGAGGGGCAGAGAGAGAGGGAGACACAAAATCCCAAGCAGGCTCCAGGCTCCAAGCTGTAAGTAAGCACAGAGCCTGATGTGGGGCTCAAACTCACGAGCCTGAGATCATGATCTGAGCCGAAGGTGGATGTTTAACTGACTGAGCCACAAACCATTTAATGGTTTTTCAAGTGTTATGAGATATTGGCACCTTTTTTTTTTTTAATGCCCAAAGTCAGGGTAGAGATTTAACCACCTTAAACAGGTTTATTTTTATAAGGGGGAGGGGAGAAGGAGTCTTTTTTTTTTTTTTAACTTTTTTAATGTCTGTTTATTTTTGAGTGTGTGTGTGTGTGTGTGTGTGTGTGTGTGCGTGCAAGCAGGAGAGGGGCAGAGAGAGAGGGAGACACAGAATATGGAGCAGGTTCCAGGCTCTGAGCCGTCAGCACAGAGCAGAGCCCAACACGGGGCTCGAACCCACGATCTGTGACATGACCTGAGCCGAAGTCAGACACCTGCTTAACTGACTAAGTCACCCAGGGGCCCCTAGTAAAGATCCAAGTGTAATTCAGGAGAAAGGCGAACCCTCCAGCCACTCCCAGAAAACCTGTCTGCAGCGCAGGGTGCACACCGCAGGCACCCACAGAATGGAAAACGCTAAGAGCGTGAGCGCAACGTGAGTATACCTCTTCAGGGCCTCGCCACCTATTACGTCTCCCCTGGGCCCTCCGAGTAGTCTTCTCACTGGGATCCCTTTTACAACAACAGAATCTTATTTCTTCTTCATTTAACTGTAAAGCACTCAAATATCCACTGTCCATGGAAGCAGCTTACAACAGCCCGAACTAGAGCCATTACTCGTGTCCAGAAAACAGGCGGGGTTTTTTTTAGGGGTCCTAGTTATTTGAGTTTAAGAACCACCTCAAACTTTCGAAACTAACTTCAGAATTAGAAAGTAAATGCTCTGGCATCTTCTTAGGACGGAGCTGAAAAGCAACAGTAATTATGCAGGGACTACAGACTCTGAAGTCCACAAGCAATCTAAGTGACGTCACCACACTGCCTGCCAGCGAAAACATGGAGAGCTATATCCGTACTGCTGAACGAAGAGGCCAGGTCTCCCCTCCGTGAGCTTGGGAGTTTAGCCTCTGCGGGTTCTCTAGGGAGAGAGTTAGCAATGACAGGGCAAACAGGATCACTCTGAAGAAAGGGCAGACTTGAGACCCACCCTGTCCCAACCCCACAGAGTGGGACCCGGCGAACCCTCAAAATCGATGCCTGCTACATAAAACCACTAAGCAGGTGTTTATGAAATCAAGAGACCTCTGAGCCCATCAAGTGAATTCAAAGAAAACAACTAAGAATAGCAGGAGAAAGTAACTATTAACTACGTGAATGCACGCCCCCAACACACACCATCCTGAACCAAGCAGGTCTTTTCTGAGAAAAATCGCTGTTTGAGGAAGTGGAGGCCATCAGGCTCCCGAGAGAGTAAGCCGCGCAAATTCCTGCCTGGAGCGCGACAGGCGCTAACCGGAAACTCCGGAGACAGGTCGTCCACAGAGGACGGTACTGTCGAGGAACGGTGCTGGCCTGCCCCCCATAAGGAGAGATCCGCACCAGCCCCAACAGGAGAGTCCGCACGCCCTCCGGCCGGGAGGGCTTAAAACTGATCCTGTTACATCACCTGGACCCCATCCAAACGACACGATTTCGGAAACATAACCTGTATCGGTCTGAACGTGTGTAGAGGACAAACAGAAACATCTGTATTTTGGCCAACTCTTCCCCAGAGGTTTTTAGTTTTCTTTAACTGGGAAAAAAAAGTTCGGCGGGAGAGCTGGGTGCATTTGAACCCTGCGCTAAGGCGCACGTGCGTCCAGGCGGGCGTCAGGCGTCTCCGTCACTCAGCCCGTCTCTCATCCGCGCGTGCGGCTCTTTTTCATACGCGTCCGCAGGCTACATATTTAACCAACACGGGCTGATTCTGTCCCAATCTTGCGTCCCAGCCAACATTTTCATACCGCTCACTACCCGCAACTGCCCACTCTTTTGGTACCCCGTAACACTCTTCTCTGGTGGCTAGAGGGCTCTGGTCTGGTTTTGGATTGGTCACTTATGATTTTATGTGGTTTTATTAAAAATAAATGAAATTTAAAAAGGGACACCTGGGTGGCACAGTCAGCTGAGCGTCCGACTTCGGCTCAGGTCATGGCCTCACAGCGTGCGGGTTCGAGCCCCGCAGCGGGCTCTGCGCTGACCACGTCGGTCTGCTTTCGATTCTGTCTCCTCCTCTCTCTCTGCCCCTTCCCACTTGTGCACACATGCTCTCTCTCTCTCTCAAAATAAATATTAAAACAAAAAGACTTTATGCAGTTTTTTAAAAAGTTTGCTTCCTCTTTTCCACTAAAGATTCCTAAATGTAATCAAGGCAGAGGCTGTTGAAATGCCATCGACACCTCAGACACTACTGTAGGCGAATCCATTCAAAACTAAAACCCGAGTTTACAAAATTCTAACTACTTACATCCCCATGATTGTATCACAGGTAGAAAATATTCTATGTTGTTTTAGGACATGTGCGACGGTGTACTGAAGAAGGCAATGCAAACGCCCAAACTAATTCAAAGGCAAGTTCTATACGTCTGGGGTTGCCCACATAAGTACCCCAAGAACAGGTAATCAATTTAGATACGCACAAATATGCCCTTCATCTACCACCGTCTACACTCACGCAAACCAGGTGGGTCCCCACTGTCGCATACAGGACTAGGGATCAGGCCTAGTGCTTCTGTCCCCGCACACTATTTCAGAATCCAAGCCTCTGAACAAAATTCACACAACGTCCAATGCCAACTCTGGTGTGCAAGCATATAGTCCTGCCTTTAGGAAAATCTAACTCGGTAAGATGTAAACTGGCAAAACTATCATTAAAAGGGACAAAGACAATTGATCACTTGCCTAGTAAAAGCACTTAATTAAGTATTCATTCAAAAGTGACCCTGTAATTTTGAGGTCAAATCATATGAAACTGTCAGTGGTCACTGTTCTGTGCTTAGAAACCTTGCACCTTTACAAAGTTGACCTGATCATTACAAACTGGATTCACAAAAGTTCATTTTACATATAACTTTTTTTTTTTTTTTTTTTTTTAAGAGAGACTGTGTGTGCAAGCATGAGGAGGGAGGGGCAGAAAGAAGGAGAGAGTCCCAAGCAGGACCTCACAGTCGGCACAGAGCCGGACACGGGGCTCGATTCCATAAACCGTGAGAGCATGACCTGAGCCAAAATCAAGAATCTGACACGCAACGAATGAGCTACCCGGGCTTCCCAACAGAAAACTTCTTTAAGAAACGACTGCACACTCTCCTCGCTGGCCAAGCAGGACACGGGAAATTTATGTTACAGAGACAGGGACCCAGAAGCCCTGGATTCCGATGCCCGCACGGCCCGGCCGAGAAGGTAGGAAGCCCCACAAGCCCCAAGGCGTCCTGCCCTCCGACGCGCGGCGGCCACTCACGGCCGTTCACACGCAGCGCCGTCAGCTGTCTGTGGGGGAGGGACTGGCGGGGGGACATGTGGAGAAAGTGGCCACCACAGGAGAACCTAACTAGATCCTGAGAGGCAGCCCTGCTGGCCCCAGCTCGCTCTCTATGGCGAAGCCTGCTTACGGAATAAAAGCAGCAGAGGAAAATTTAAAAAGAAACATCCACCATACTCTGACAAAAAAACAAAACAAAACAAAACAAAGAAAAAACCACAGCCACTATAAAATCCTCCGAGAGATAGCGCTATATCCTGAAATAAGAACGGCATGTCATGACGACCAACCAACAAAGGGACGACGAGGGCAGAGAGCCAGTCCCTGTAAAGTAAGAACGATAAAGAGCTTTTTGGGAAAAGAGAAAAAACAATGATTAAAAAATTAAAAGCTGAGTGAAAGGAATCCTCCAGAAGGGATAACTAAAGGATAAGTGAAGAAAAAAAAAAGACGACAGACAAGGCAGAGAGTTATTTTGATAAGCAGGAATTCCAGAAAAAGAACAAGAACGGACCGGAAGAAGCTATCCAAGGGCTAAGAAGAGAAAGCTCTCCCAGGACCAGAAGGCGATTTGGACCATTCACCACACATCTCTGCGGGGCGCGTTCACACTGGAGACGGACTTGCCAAGCCATGAAGTCTTTACAATGAATAAAAGAAGGTACACACCAAGGCGGGTCTTGAAATTTAAGAACCTCCCGCTGCAAAGATGAAGATAAAAATACTAAAATCCCTGCACTGGGCTCTGCGGTGAGTGTGGAACACGCGTTAAGATTGTCTCTGTGTCCCTCTGACCCTCTCCCCAGCTCTGATTCTAAGATAAAAACTAAAAACTAAAACAAACGCAAACCACTGAAATCACCAAAGGAGGCAAAGTGGGTCGAAGTGCTGGAAAGAAAGCAGGAAGCTAAAACGAAATACAGCACGGCCGACCCAACCCCACAAGGAAACGCCTTACCTGCAACCTAGCCGCCCAGCAAATGCCGACAGAAACCGGTTTAGACCTAAAGGGCCTCAATGCAGTCACCTACCGGGCACCCCTTTTCTCAGGACACTCCGCAAGGACAAGCCAGTTCTGGGAGTGAGCAGACCAAGGACGGCGGGAGAGAGGGACCCCAACCACGAAGGGCAGCGCAGGGCGGCCGGGGCAGAGTGGGGGCACAGAGGGCTCAGGGCTGTGGCCAAGGGGGCAAAACACCGACAGAAACACTGAAGGAAAAACCAGGCAAGTAACAATTCCAAGAAAATATCAAAGGTGTTCAGAAACTCATACGTGCCCCTAAAGAGCCAAGAAAAAATTACGCAGGGCGCCTGGGTGGCTCGGACAGATGGTTGGGCATCCGACTTTGGCTCAGGTCACGATCTCAGGGTCCATGAGTTTGAGCCCTGTGTCAGGCTCTGGAGCCCGCTTCAGATTCTGTGCCTCCCTCTCTCTCTGCCCCGGACCCTCTCAGGTTCTGTCTCTCCCTCCCTGTCTCTCTCTCTCTCTCAAAACTAAACATTAAGAAAAAAGTTACACGAACGACAGTGGGAGGATTAATGAAAGGATTTTAGGGGGATGCAGAAAATTCAGGAACAGCAACGGAGCACATTTTGGAAGTAAGGAGTTTTCTTACGCATGTGAGGAGGGGAGAGATGGTCAAGGAGCGCCCGGCGTGGGCCCCGCGAAAGCCAGCCAGAGCTAGGGAGACGCGGGCCGCGCCTGGGGGGCTCAGCCGGCTTCGCGTCCCACTCTTGAGCGCCGGTCATGATCTCACGGTTCACGGGTTTGAGCCCGACTGGGCTCTGAGCCGACAGCGCTTGAGATTCTCGCTCTCCCTCTCTCTCTTTCTGACCCACCCCCACCGAGCTCTCAAAAATAATTACTTAAAAAAAGAAGAAGAAAAAGAGTGGGCCAGAAATGCCTTTTTTTCTTTATAAACCTTTAGCACCTTTAGCACTGAGAGAGTTTCTAATTCTATGTGTATGCTACTCCACTAAAATTTAAATATCAAAATATGTATTTATATATGAAGCTATGAAAATGAGAATCTTCAAATCCCTCTCCTTGGCAGAATCTAGGAGTTTCCGCCCCTACTTTTTCCTTTCCTGAATTTTCCAATTTTCCCTAATGAACACACATTACTTTTATAATGAAAAAAAAATACCTTACTAAAAACCCACAAACTAAGCCGCGTGGGGAGGAGGGAAGACAGTTTCACACATACAAGCGAAGACCCCACGCTCCTGCTCGCACGAGAGGAAGGACAGTCCCCACGTCCCTCCCTCCCGGGGGGCAGGGTTTAGCTGGGCTCGTCCCCAGAAGGCCACCCCCCATTACAGACACTTCAGCACGCGTGACAAGTCACATCCCAGACAAGTCTGGGCTCCACACGTAGTCCTCTGAGAGTACGTGCGAGCAGTGTGAATGAAGAAAGCAGTCCTAACTCCAAACCCCAAACATAATGGGTCAAAAAACACATCTCGTAACACTTATCGGCCAAATACAGACTTCACCTTAAAAACAAACAAAAACCCTCCTCACTGTAGGTTAAGTAAGCAAATGCAGGAGGAAAAATGGAGCTTTTAACAAAATGTGACCCCCCCTCCCCCCGCCGCGGTCCCAAATCAGGACACAGCTGAAGAATTCACTAAGTCCAGGGACACAGCCCTGCGCAGCAGGAGGCGTGCCGGCTGCAGCTGGAAGCGTCAGTATTTTCAGACATCCCTGTTTGCGTTACTTTGTTAAGTTTCCACGTTGTTCAGAAAAGTACCTGATCAACTGATGTATGAAAGGCTATGATGCTTCTCACGCTGGAAGCCAAGTGAGGATTAACCCACTGACCCCTTTCTCTTGTCTAAAATATTAAAGGGAAGAAGCAAGAGGACCATTGTGATTTAGATCAAACTTCTTTTTTTGCTTTTAGAAGGGGTCAAGCCCTCCGCGAATGGAAGTGCCCCCCCCCCCCACCTTGCAGTACTTGCCAGGACACCTGGTGCCACAGGACAATGAAACGAGTCTTCTTCCTACCAGCACGGAGGTCCCCTCAGGGCCTGGCTCACCCCGGAGGCCTGGGCCCCTTCTACACAGGCCTCCTGGAAGGGCGCTGCCTGCCGGGTGACCACAGGGTGACCACAGAGCTCTTCGGGCCTCCCTTTAGCCAGCGCGACTCAGCCAGCATCCGACTTTCAAGCCATCATTAATGGCTAAATTATGCTATTACTGAAGGCAGCAAATTAATGATAAATAACCTTATATCTTAACAACTGATTTTTTAAATGACCTCACTTTGTTTTGCTTTAAACCTAAACTTCAGTTTGCGACAACTAAAAGGTTAGGCTTAAAATGTGCCTCTCCCCAAAAACCTTAAGGCAAAGAGCAATTCAGATTTAGGCCAGCAATACTATTTTAGGCCACATTGTGTTTCCAATTACCAGGTGAAACTTACTCATCTACACTACTTACAAGGACTGGTCTCGAGATTTCAAAAACACTTTTTTTTAAGTTTCAATTCTTCAAATGTTACCTACCTTTTTTCTTAACAGTTAATTACTACGAGGCTTTAGGCGAACAATATTTTTCTGAATGCTCTTTTTCGTAGAAAATTAGCCAACCAACTCGCAGCCAACTGCGAGTTTGCTGTATTTCACAGCTAGTTTGTTAATGATCTCTCTTGGTTCACACGCAAAAATTGTTCATTATTCTCCTCAGGAAATAAATTAATCTCTCTGTTTTCTATTTACTGTCACATTCGCTCCCCCCAAACTGTTTTTCTTCCGCCGATGTCCTCAACAGGGTCTCCAGTTTTTCTGCCTAAATCCTTCAGCCTTTCTTCCCTGGAAGCCCACCCACTAAACAGAGGGTGGGGCACACTCCCACCCCCCCCACCGCCGAGGAGCAGGACAGGGGGGCAGGACAGAGGGACAGAAGGCCACCAGCCCGCTCTTCAAAGCGAAAACACTCTGATTGCAACAATTTCAGGGTTTTTTTCTTTTTGCAGCTCAATTGACATTTAATGGCAATATTCCAAGCTCTTCATTTTTAATGGGAAATCACTTGGGTCACACACACCAAGAAACCAGGAAACGGAACAGCCTTATCCTTTATGAAGCTGTTCCTTCAAAAACATCCCATCTTTAAAGTCATGCTTTTACTCTTCCGCTGCGCAAGTGTCCAGGGGAAGCAAACGTCAGACAATAGGTAAGAAACGGTTTGATTCATCTCTGTTAACTGATACATTTCTGAAGTACCTTTAAACAGGGCAGTGGAACATTCCCTCCTGAAATATCAAGTAGCAAAAAAAAAAAAAAAGAGCAAACCAATTACAGTTACCAGTAACACCTGCTAAAGGCAGGCCCCTTTACTCTGGAAGTTCTCCAGAAAAATGCTGCCTTCAACTGTGGATCAAGACACTCCATGTCACTTTTGGAGCACCTGGGTGGCTCAGAGTATGGAGGGTTCGACTCTTGATTTCGGCTCAGGTCATGATCTCATGGGTTCGTTGGTTCAAGGCCCGTGCCGCGCTCTGAGCTGACAGTGTAGAAGCCTGCTTAGGATTCTATCTCTCTCTCTGCTCCTCCCCGGCTCCCATGTTCTTCTTCTCTCCCTCCCTCCCGCTCTCTCCCAAGATAGATAGATAGATAGACAGATAGAGGATACTTTAAAAAGATAACATAACTTTTAATCAAATCACAGCCACAAGAAACCTTGAACCTTCAAGGACTAAAAACACTGTGGCCACTTATTTAGAAAATGACAAATAATATTAACGAAACAAAATGATCTTTAAAAATGAGAACATTGTTAAAATACAAATTCACAAACTTTTAAGATCACTGTATCAAATTTCTTAAATCATAATTCCATATAGTCATCATATACAAGAAATTCTTTGTAACTATTACTATTAATAGTTACAAGGTATCAGAGTCAATAAAATAAAATCTGAGAAGTAAAACCACTCCTTGTAACCAGAAGTGGTATAGAATACTAATTCAGGAAGTTATTCAGCAGCTTATAAAGAAATAGGAAGTTGTTGACCACCTACTTGAAGAACTATTTCCTGTAGGAAAACTCTAAGACAGCTGAAGAAGGCAGTAATTCTCAGAGTAACACAGACCAACAATTCTTGTAAAATAAAAGCCCAATATATGATGTTGAAGAAATTAGTTTTAACGCCGCTAACTGAGCAGTGCAGATATTATATATAACATACAGACTGAGCTTTTCCCCTTCTTCACAGTCGCAACACAGCCTGAACGTGGTGCTGGTAAGCGGAGCAGCTATGACACTGGTGGCACTTGTCGGGCAAAGATCGCTCTTCTCTGGAACAGGGGTGGGGGGTGGGGCTGCAACTCGCCACGATCACCGGCCTGGGATCAGTTCTTCAGCAGTCACGGGGCCTTGAGACTTAAGGCCAAGTGACTTCAAAAAGTCATTCACCTATGGTCACCAGGCAACAGTTCATTTCCAAAGTCAACATTTCTAAGTTTTCAATCAAGTTACATCGCCTTGCATATCTGGACCCTCTTAGGCAGACTTCTTCGTGCCAAGTATACATCTCAATCAATTCCATACTTTGTAACTTGAAAACATCAAAACTAGGATAAAAATGAACCTGGACAACAGCAACTTGGCTCCAAAAGCCTCATTTATCACCCCTCTCGACTCACAGGACCAGTCACCTCACTCCCCTGCCAGGTAGTACCGGGCAGGAAGCTGTCGCCGGCCACTCCTTCAGCCAGGGCGTCAGGACAGGAGCTGGCAGCGGAGGCGCACGCGCGCTTCCCTGCTCTGTCCAGGTCACGACTGGCCACAGAGCAGGCCCTCTTCAAGAGGACAAAGCTGTAAGCCCACGGAACCCGTTCTCCACAAACCAACGCTTAGGGAGCCTCGGAGCCCTTCCTGACCAACGCCAAATAAGTCACGATTTGCCTGCTTTTCCCGACCCAGATCTAGCGGTCAGGGCAAATCCTCGCACTTGTAAAAGATGTGATAGGAGGAAATTACTCCACGGAGTACAAAATCCTCCTGTTTCTTATAAAAGCCCATGTTCACCTCCATGTGAGAGTCTCTCAAAAATCTTATGTTTTTTCAATTTTCTTTTTTTTTCCATTTGTTAAGAACAGTCATTTTCTCTCTCCTTTTTTTCTTTTCCAGGTAAGCTTCTCTCCACTCCTACAACCATTTTTCCTACGGCCTATCTTTCCACATTATTTTGGCCTGGTTTACCTTCCCTAGAGACCGGGTGAACCGGGGTATGGAGGGTGGCTTGGGGTACTCGTGTACACCCTTCCTTAACCCAACTTTGCCAGTATCATCACAGGAAACATGTCTTCTCAAAGGAAAATACATTACAAACTTTCTTAAATGAATATATTGACTATTTCAGCTCAAAATGAATGAAAATGTAGGCAGATGTCACCTATGAGCAATTAATTCATGCAAGACACGAAAGGCTAAGCTGAGCGTCCACGCTGCTCGCTAACCTCACACTTTCAGCCGCAGCCTCAGTCAAAGGCCGGAGGCAAGCGGGCCGTCGGCCCTTGGAAAGAATCTCCCCAGGTCAGCACAGGACCCAGCAGGGCGGGGTTCCGAAAGTAGAGCTTTCCTTTTTCCTCCTGACGACCCGCTCTGTTCCCATTCCTCTTCCCTGCGAGACACACCCCGCGCAGCCGGCGGCGCTCTCAATCACTGGCCCCGGACCTCCGCTGGGGAACACGCACTCCTGCGCCCGCGGGGGCGTCGGCCAGACTCTGTGGACTTTCCAGTCTCAGGCCCTTGATTGTTCTGGTTGAAACCTGACCCTTTGAAATGGATACCAGGACACCAGAACACGAATTTAAAAAAATCTGTGTTACAGGAGAGGGGGCAAAACTGAGTAGAAATTTTTCAAGATCACACTTCTCTCTCTGTTCTTCTAAATAGCCCATCTCAAAACCCTATCTTACGTTACCCACAACCCCGCCCTGAAAGACAAACAACATAAAATACTAAGACTCACACAATAAAAGAGTATCACTAATTGTATTATCTGATCTAATAAATAAATGTTACATTCGCCTTAGGAGACTGTCAAGACAGATCTCCACCAAAACTTGGATGGTTTTTCACTTCAGTATCTCCGCCTGATCAGCAACTTGCTAAAAAACATCCATTTCGGTTTACAACAAGCACCGGGAAAACAAGCCAGATAAAAATACTAAGGTCTTCCCTACGGATGCCAAGTGAGAAGGGATAAAGTTCTATTTTGATCCTTTCGGCCTTAATGAAATATTGCCATTTTGTTCAAGACAAAAGGGGTCATAAAAACACCCCAGCGGCCTTGTTTTTGTTCCCAGAGGGAAGGGTTCTGTTTTGAGGACCTGCTAGCTTGAAAGAAGTTTGCCGCGGAGTGAGAGTGTCAAACACAAAAAACTGAACTCCCTTTACATTTGGGGGGGGGGGCGGTAATATATCACACCCAACTGCAGCCAAAAACTGCAGCCAAAGGGTCTCTCGTTCCACCACCTAAAATACGTTAAAATCTGACTCACGAAGTCCTGGCGCGGCAGTGAGGGGACACCTGAAAACCGGAGGCTGTGCCCTCCGTCTCTCTAGACTTGGCCAGCCTGGAAACCTATCTGAAAATTTTCAGAACACTGTTTCAGTTTTAAGCCAAGCTCATTAATAGGTTGGGGAAAAAATCAAAATGAGAATACCCAGACTGCCACAAAAGAAAAGATTATTAAAAGGCTCCGAATCAAGACTCAACCCAGCTTTCAAAATATTACCCAAGCTCAAGAAGGTAATGAGTTCAGATCCAACTGAAAAACACACGTATATGAAACTTAGCCTGACACAAATATAAAGTAAAATAAAAATAAGTGACCCGATACCACCTTACTGTGTTTTCCAAAATACGTTTTTCCTAGAAAACTATCTCCCTCCGTTATTGCCACTTACTTTAAGAAATATCTCTGACCGGAAGAGGTCTTGGCCATCTCCCAGCCTGCGGGCAGAGGCACGTCGTCAGGTATCTCAAAAGAAGACTGTCGCAGGTGTTGAGCAGCGGGTGTAGCCGAGGGGCCAGAGACCACTCCGGTGGGGGTCAGCGTCCCGGGAGACACGGCCCCCAGCTGCAGGGAAGCTGGGGAGGAATGAGCTCGAACGTGCTGGGGAGCCAGGGCTCCGGCACTGCCTGCATCAGTACTGGCCTACAAAGAAGATTAAAACGAACATTTCTTAATAATGATTTTTAAAGGGGGTCCCTTTAAATTTCCTTAACAAAACTTTCATTGCAACCAAGTATCTAAGTACCAAAGGCAAAATTTTAAATTCAACACAGAGAAAAGTAGGTTTATACTTGTACGTTTTTAAATGGTTTACGTGATTTCAACGCGCACTTTCACAAACATCTGTCACTTTATTGATCAGCAGTCCATCTAACTTAATTTCCAACTAGTATACATTCGATGTGCCTTCCACAGATTTTAGAGGGGAATGGTACAGAAGGAATGGAACATTCCTAAAATATGTTGAATTTTAAAAACTAATTTCTAAAAGACCAACGCAGCGTGGGGACGGAGTTCTCAAAGGCTCCCGGTAGAGCACAACCCAAGGAAAATAACCACGATGTGTTCTTTTTCTTTTTTTTTTTCGACTGGGTTTTAAGCGATGTTTTTTTCCTAAGTCAAGCCCTAAACACAACTGTCATTTTTTCTCTCCATGGATAAATGCCATCAATAAAACCTTCACAAACTACCCAACTTTTAATGAAGGTGAAAGATTCAGAACCTTTCCAATGTTCTCACTAGGCAGCCAATGGAACGAGAACACAACAGTGCAGTTGTACCTAGATGATAAAAATGTCAACAATTCAACTGTAACGTAACAAAAATATACACCTTAGGTGTTTACAACTGTAAAATGGAAGAAAAACTTTGCAAGCCGACCCCGAAGATCTGACTTCCAGTCCAAATGGGCCAGGGTGACAGATCTAATCTCAGTCTTCCCAGAGCCGGTTTCTCATGTGTAAAAGGGCTCCTCCTGTATGTATGCACGTATGTGTGTACACACACGCACACGAACTCGTATCCAAGAGTTTACAACTCACCTTCATACCTTTCATAATCTAGCATAGCTCAACTCCTGACTAGAATTTGGGTTTGGTAATTAAAGTAACAATTTCCTCGATTCACACCGGGGAGACTGGAAGCGATCAGCTGAGGCATTTATGCCTTAAATCAGGTACACTGCTCAGTTTTTGATCGGCATAAACTTGAATTTGGAAGTCACTAAGCAGAAATAAAAACGGAACTCACACATACACAACACTCAGTTAAGGAGCTTATCTAAACCAAACCAAACTCAGATTACGAATGGTATGAATCCATATACCGGGGGACAGAAATTCTCACAGTCATTTACTAAAAGATTTTTTTTGGTCTTTTGCCACTTTCCCGTTGCAATTCTTTGTGGTTTACAGAAGCCACAAAACGAGAAGTCCGTCTTCCTGCGCGGGCCACGTTTTCAAAGCACAGGAAGTCACCTGCGGCCGAGCACACCTCTACCGCGGCGCGGCTCGGCGGAGGGGGCAGGCCCGCGCCCGACCTCTCACGAAGACGCTGCGGGCCCCTGCTCCCGCCCGACCCGGGGCTCGGCCAGGCCCGCGAGTTCCTCGGGGCCGCGAACCCCGGGCTGTGAGGCCGGAGACCGCAAACGGGGGAGGGGGGGGGGGGACTGGAGGCCAGAACCCTTCCTCCCGCTCGAGTTCCTGCACCAACTACGTCGCAGTATTTGGAAAACCAATTAACTTTTGGGCAAAGTTCCTACGCTGAAGCTTAGCCTGCAGCAAGTTCTTTTCAAAAAAAAAAAAAAGAGAGAAAGACGTGACCAAACCGGAGGACCCAGACCGTCGGAATGCGAACGCTCCCCCGGCAGCAGCGCGTCCCCGGCCTGCGGCTGCTCACCGCCGCCCCGCACCGAGCGCTCGGGGTCCCGCGGGGCTGGGGGGGGCAGATCCCGTTCCCCGCCCGCCGAGGCCCCTCCGGTCGCAGAGCGCCCCCCCGTGCGTCCCCCGGGGACCCCCCCGGTACCCCCTCCAAAGTCCCGCACGGCGCCCCCCCCCCGGGTGCCCACGCCCGGCCGCCCCCGCGCTAGCCCCGCAGCGCCTTCCAGGAAAGCCTGGACGCCGCCCGGAGCTCTCGGGAGCGGGCGGGGGAAAGAGCCAGAAACCAGGCGCCCAGCTCCAACCCCCACCCGCGAGCAACAGGGCAAAACAAGAGAACAATTATCCGACTCCCCCGGAGACGCGGGCGGCCCGAGGGGCCCCGCAGGACAGGGGCACCCGCTCCACGCCGCCTCCTCGGCCTCTTATCGCGGGGACGCCGGCGCCCCCCCCCC
>PITB01033513.1:0-13951 GCA_004024585.1 Paradoxurus hermaphroditus | reverse complement strand
TGGTGGTGATGGTGATGATGGTGGTGGTGGTGATGGTGGTGATGGTGGTGATGGTGGTGATGGTGATGGTGGTGGAAGTTGCAATCATGGTGGGGTTGGTGATGATGGTGGTAGGGGTGGACCCAGCCAGTATGTGTTCAGTAGATTTAAGTTCACACCCAATTCTCTGCTTTCTATTTTATGTGTTCGTTTTCCTGGCAGGAGGAAGAAAGAGTCTGTGTGTGAAACTCCACTGTTTCAGATATAGGATATGTACTTGGTAACCATTTGTTCTCATTACTACAGAGCCAAAAACATTTTGTCATTCAGTTAGTGAACGCAGGGCACTTGGATGTGGGAATCTGCCTGGAAAATGTTCCAAACCTTTTCTTTTATCATTATCAATATAATAGTGTCTGTTTCTTCAATCGATATCATTTATAATGAGAGAGATTTATCTGCATGCCCTCAACAGACAAATCGTGTCATTAAGAACACTTTCGCAGGAGAGGTGTCTCGACTGAGTGATGTGTGTAATTTTTTCAAGTTCATTTATTCTACACGGGCTGTGGAACTCAGAAGTTACTCTGCTCTCTGAGAGGTTACAGGCAGGTTATTTAGGAGCTGATTACTTTTTTCGATGTTTTTTATTTTGATCGTTCTGGGGTTGAAGCGACAGAGAGGAGTGATACGCATGTGTGCGAATCTTTCCTATATTTGGAATGGGCCTATTTTTTTTTTTTTTTGATAGATTGTTGGCTGCTTGGAATTGCAGATGCATCATTAAGTTATTGCATTTAAATTTAGCTCTTGTTCTCACTTTGGAAGGGAATGGAATGTTTGAATTATTTCACCACGAAGGGAGAGCAATTAGAAAATAGATCCTCATGACTTTTCAAAACAGGAGGTCTCGCCAGCGAGTCTCAGCAGGGGCTGTGTATTTGACTCAGAGGATGAGTTTTGCCGAGAGGTCCTTCGGTCCGCAGGGTGTTAAAATGACCTCAAACAACCGTAATGATCACTAGGGTTTAACCTCTCCGAGGGCAGCATTTTCCACGTAAGTCCGTGACGATCTCCATTCTCAATACAGCTGCGTCCGTGCCTTCCAACAGGGGTCAGGGCCCCTCCGTGTAAGTAACTCATTAAAATGTTTATGTCTACACGAGTTGGAGAAGCCATGTCACCAATCACGCTTTCCCAGAGGCTTGAGTAAGTGATGGCATCTTGGAACTCATGCTCCTTTGCCAGATTTCAGGGGTGGTAGGTGCCCACTGGAGCCACAGCTCCCCGAGGCGTGCGAGGTAAAAAGCTAAAACCCATGAAGAAGGTTCCCGTTCCGAGCCCTGTCGGCAAGCACTACTAACGATCGGGTGTTTCCTTTCCAGATTTTCAGGCTCCCCCTGCCGCCCCCTGTGCGTACACAAATACACACACAGACACAGTGTGTCGGTATGCCGACGCGTGTGCACAGAGTGGGGTCTGAATGGATGTGCGTACACGTGTTTTAAGCGTATACATACTCTGTCCTGCGACCGTTACGATGAACTTGTCAGCACTCAGGCGGCACGCGGATACGTTCCATTTGCAAAAACTCAAGTGTCTTTCGACTCTCTCCCTTTCGCCCAGCTAACCACTGTCAACAGTTTGGTCTTCCGGACCCTTTTTGACATGCGCGTGCGCGTGTGTGCGTGTAGCCACGGGAAGCCTACCCGAATTCTTTATGTGCTTTAAAGAAAACCAGATGGATTTTTCTGCAGATGAGTGTCTTTCTGTTTCTGGGATATTTTGTAGAGCTCTTTCCGTATGAGTATGTTAGCACTCTGCCTCGTTCTTTAAACATTTCTCCACGCTCTCCAGCGGTATCCCTGGACCGTAGGGTCTTGGCTTGATCCTCCCGGAGCTCTCCAGCATAGGGATTCGAGTCAAAGTGGCTTATTTGCAAAGTGATGCCAGGAAACTTTGGGAGGCGGCAGGGAAGCCAGGCAGGGAAGGGAACGCCACCAGCCGGTGGCGCGGTGGGCAGTGGGACTCCTCTGTCCCATAGAGGGAGGGACTCCTGGAGACAGCGGGGCACACCAGGGACTCCTCCGTCGGAGGGCGGAGCATCTGGCGTGTTCGTCTACCACCGTCGCCCGCCGCTGTCTGCCGAGGGCCTCGATCCTCTGTGTGTGTCAACAGCCCACCAGGCCTTGCCGCGGGTGTCGGTGGTGACCGTTTTACAGCGTGCGGACCTGGAAAGCAAGGGGCTCTGGGTGACCCGCCCCTCCTGCCGGGCGCCTGATGGTGCTCGCTCGTGTTTCACACGCGTACATCAAACCGGTTATGGCCAGTTAACCAGCCGAGGCCCTAACCATGGGTAGCGGTCTCCAGCTTCCCTGTGTACCCGTTACTCTAGAATGTACACAGAAAAGTTACAATTTTAAAAAGTGTGTGTGTGTGTGTGTGTGTGTGTGTGTGGTCCGACCGCCTGACTTTGGACGTCAGAGACGTTCAGTCAATATTTGTAGACGCCAGGAGCTGCTGACAGGAAGGAAATGACCTATCCGGATGTTGGAAGCAAGGCCCACGGCGTCTGCTGTCTTACCGTGTCCCACAGAGAAGTCGCGTGGCTCCTCCTGCCTGGGGCTGGCGGGCAGGAAGTGTGTCCTCGCTGCCATGAGCTGTCAGAACAGAGAGTGGGGTCCGACGGAGCGTGATTTTTGTCTTCTCCGCCTCTGAGGAGACTCGTGTCCCGACAGGCCCAGGATGGGCCGTGACTGTCAGGCTGGCTGGCGGAGGCAGCGCCGAAATCTGTCCACCAGTGCGGAATTTCCAGTGTTCTGCAGGTTCCGGAAGAGACAAAAATGGCCAACGAAACCCAGATGCAGACACAGGTTGACTGTGAAAAAATAGGATTATTTATTAGAAAAAGAGGTTTTTATTATTTTTTTATTGAAAACTTTTTTAGTGTTTATTTATTTCTGAGAGAGAGAGAGAGAGAGAGAGAGAGACAGACAGACAGATAGAGCATGAGCGGGGAGGGGCAGAGAGAGGGAGACAGAATCTGAAGCAGGCTCCAGGCTCCGAGCTGTCAGCACAGAGCCCAACTCGGGCTCGAACCCATGAATTGTGAGATCAGGACCTGAGCTGAAGTCAGATGCTCAACCGACCGAGCCCCCCAAGCGCCCCCGTTAGAAAAAATTTAGCTACCACATAACCAATGATTTCACGGTGGCAATATGAAGTTTCCTTTTTCAAGATCTTTACGCCCAGAAACCACGCGTGCTTGTTTATGGAAAAAGAGGAGGTTAGTGAAGGGGACACAGAAATGCAAAGTCCATGCAGCTCGGGGAAACCCAGTTTGCTGCAGCCTCGGAGATGAACCCTTGTGAGCTGCGGGGCTCCTGGGCCCCAGGACCGAACCCCAGACAGCCCCCCGACGTCCGCCCCACAGCCCCTGGGGCCTGGGGCTCGGCCAGGGCTGCGGGACAGCCTGTCTCGGCATAATGTCGTTTGTGTGGAAATGTCTCGTTAAAACCGCTGTCGATGTCATGACGCTTCATGTCTAAGTAATTCTGTATTTCTTCTTCTTTTTTTTTTTAATTTTTTAACGTTTTTTTTTTTTTTTTTTTTTTTAATTTATTTTTGAGAGACATAGAGACAGAGCGTGAGCAGGGGAGGGGCAGAGCAAGAGGGAGACACAGAATCCGAAGCAGGCTCCAGGCTCTGAGCTGTCAGCACATAGCCCGACGGGGGGCTCGAACTCATAGACCATGAGATCATGACCTGAGCTGAAGTCGGCCGCTTCACCGACTGAGCCCCCCAGGGGCCCCTATTTCTTCTTTTTTTAATGGACAAGTCGGAATGCGGTGGGCTCTGTTGATCTCGAAGTCTCAGAGCCAGTTACGGTCCGACAGTCCCGACGGTGCCGCGAGGCCCGTCGGGAGCAGGAGGGGAGTGCGGCCGTGTTTGGCAGGGTCTTCGGGAAGCGGTCCGAAGCTCGCGCCTCCGGCCCGCGGCGTCGGTTTCACTCTGGCCTCTTGGCAAACCCAGGCCCTGGAGTGGAGTTTCCTCGGCTCTGCTTTTCCTGCCGAGGAGGGAGCCCGTGGGTGTAGCCCAGGAGGGTCTGCGGGGAGCGAGGCCCTGTGCCGCCGCGTTCGTCAGGGCGAGGTAGGTGGCCGGCATAACCGGAGAGAGAGTGGGGGTAGCTGCTTCAGGACTGGCGCGGTCCGGAAGCTCAGACGATGTTTTGGGGACTCTCGGTTTCCCCCGCGTGGCTTCGGTGTTAAGCAGAGCCCCTTGATCGTGGCCTCAGCGTTCCCAGGCCTGGTGCCACCTCCCCGCTGTGCTGGCACATCTCCAGTGAGGCTCAGAGAGGCGGGCGGGACTGCGCACGTCGTGGGGTGGCTTCCGCTCTGCGCTCACGGAGGGGCTCCCCCCGAAGTCGTCGGGTCGTTTCCCGAAGCCCCGATCGGGCTCAAGAGTCCCCGTGAGGTGGTTCCTCCCTGTGGGAGAGGGACCCCGCCCCCGGGAAAGAGGCCTCCTCGCGTGAGGCCGCCGTTGCTCCCGGCGCGGTGTCTGCACCCCCGCAGACGTCTCCTGCCCACCGGGCGGTCCGGGGCGCCCCGCTCTGGGTCACACAGTCTGGGAGTCGCGTTCCCGCACAGATGTCGGAGTCCTCACGCCCAAGACCTCAGAACGTGACTTGGAGATTGGTCTCTACAGGGGTCACTGAGTTAACGCGAGGTCATTTGTGTGGGACCGAGCCCAGTGTGACCGGCCGGTGTCCTGATAAAGGGGAAACGACACCCAGACAGAGCGCGCAGGGAGGGCCAGACGCGCCGCGTCTACACCGCGGACAGCCATGGACCGCTGGCCACCGCCGTCGCCGGGAGAGCGGCCCGGGCCAGACCCTCCCTCGTGGCCGCCAGAACCTGCTGGGTCTTGGTCTCAGACTTGGGGCCTCGGAGCTGGGAGGTGGCGTCCGGAGGCCTGTTAAGCAGCCATTAGGTGCGCACGCAGGTCCCTGGATGCCAACAGCAGAATCTGATTCTGTCTCGAGAAGAAGAACTTTCTAGAGGAAGCGACGGGACAGTGAAGTTCCTGGGAGTCCAGCGGGCGGGTGCAAAGGGACGGTCCCCCCGCGAGGTCTGGCCGGGGCCAGTCTGCTCCAGCCACCGGTGTCGGTCTTGGAGTCCCGCCGCTCAAGACCCAAGTTCAAGGGGCGGATTGTTCCGTCGGCCTGACTCGGCTGGAGAAACCGGGGCGGGCACCCTGACCGCCCTTCCCCCCAGACCCTTCAGAGCGAAGCCGCGGTGTGTGGCCGGAGGGAGTGAGTGGGGCCTCCTCAGTCCCGGGGCCCTGCCGTCGCGTGGACCTGGGAGCCTCTGTCTTCTTTGCCGCATCAAGTCACCGGCCCGGTGCGCGGGTTCCCGAGGAACGCAGCCGCGCCTTGGGGCTCCGGGAGCCGGCCCGTGTCGCTCCCAGAGCCCGGCGGGGAGTGGGGGTGGGGAGAGTTCCGTCCCCCGCGGCCCTTTGTTTCTCCTGGGAACCAGGGGCCGAGGACAGCGTGCTCCCCGCGGGGCCGCCGCTTTAATGACAGCGTCCGGTCACCGTGTCACCGGCCTTCGGGTGTTTGGACCTCCTGTCCGGCCAGGGCTCGTCCCTGTCACCAATTAGTAACCAGGCAACGGGACGTTCGTCACTGCAGACGCTGCCGGCAGAGTGCAGCCAGCTGCCCGGCACCAACGGAGGGGCTCTGGTTTCGAGGAGGAGGTTGATAAGGGAACATTAGCCCCGGCGGAGCTTAATTTTTAACCCGCGGCCGCGGCACCTGTCTGGTCCCCATGGTGACGCGGCTGTGTCTGTGAGGATCCTTGCCACTCAGTCGCCAGCGAGGAAAAGTGCCCCCAGCTCCTTCGTGCCCACGGTGGCTTTCTGCAGCCCCTCCCGGGTGTCGCTCCCGCCGGCCCGGCAGAGGTGACGGCGGGTTCTCAGAACCCGGAGGGCGTGTCTCCCAGGGAACTGAGAAGCGGCGGTGACACCGGGGGCCGGGGCCTCACTGCTTCCGTCCTGGAAGAGAGGAACCAGACCAGCAAAGGCCGCCGACGGGGAGCCGCGGCGGCTGGTTTCTCGGAGCAATTGGCTCCGCCCCGAACCACGTCCGTCCGCCTGGCCGTCGGGTCTGGGGGGCCCGCTGGGACGCGCGCCCCGCGAGGGCAGAGGTTTGGCCTTATTATTCAGCAACGGGACCGTTTCCCCGACACACAGGGAGCCGGTTCGGTGCTCGCACCGTCAACTGAACGGATACTGACCGAGCGGAAAACCCGTTTCTTTTTCCAGTTTTGCCAGCTCGATGCCATAATTTCGGGTAGCTTCCTACAAGCGAATCGTTGTGCCAAGCGCAGCGGCCGCACCGGCAAGAAGCCGGCTGACTCGTGGATTTGAGACCGCTGCCTTCTCTGATGGACGTCCGGGCGGAGGTTCAGACTCCCGGCCTCCCCCTCTCTCCACGTGGGCTGCGCGTGGCCTCGCGACCGCCCGTGCCTGAAGGACCGCCCCGCCTTTCCCTGCACAGCCCTCCCCGTGCTCTGTGTGGCTGGGATTGTCCCTGCAAGGTTATTTACGTTACGAAGCTGTAGGGAGTATTTCCATCTCAGCGCCTTTGAAGAAGGCTGCGCACCGAACTCCCTTTTCTTTTTTCTTTTTTTTTAATTTTTATTTTATTATTATTATTATTTTTTGAGAGACACAGACAGAGCGTGAGCAAGGGAAGGGCAGAGAGGGAGGGAGACACAGAATCTGAAGCAGGCCCCAGGCTCTGAGCTGTCAGCACAGAGCCCGACGTGGGGCTCAAACTCACAGACCGTGAGATCATGACCTGAGCCGAAGTCGGCCGCCCAACCAACTGAGCCGCCCAGGCGCCCCTGAACTCCCTTTTCGGAACTCCATCACCTTCGGGATGTTTGTGCCGATGTGACCGTGAAGCCGCCTGGGGAGGGGTGTGGAGAGCTCCCGGCGGAGAGCAGTCTGCTCACGCCCCCCCCTCCCGGGATGGGGAGCGGAGTCCCCCCCCTGCTGAGCAGACCCCACCCCAGACGAGTGGAGGACAGAAAAGCCAAGCTCCCAGAGGAGCTCTCGCTGAGAGGGGAGGGCAGGTGGCCCTGGGGTCCCGGTCGCCCTGCCCGGAGCCTGTCCTTCCCTCATGAGGTCCGTAACCTGGGACACTCCGTGCTTATTTTAGTTACAGTGCTTTTTGCCGAAAAGAATAGAAAATCCATTCGAATGGGCGTAAATAAGAAAGACTACTTTGTGGGCAAAAGGGAAGGAAGTCCAGGTGTGACCTCGGCCTCAGGCGAGGCTGCGTGCGTTATGTCACCGACCTGTCCGGCTGGCTTCTCTCTCTCCTTCCTGCCTTCTTGTCTTCCAAGGCGTGGCTTCGCCCTGAGACTTCCGGTCCCAGGAATCACACGTTGGTAACCGTAAGGGGTTGGATTTTGTACGCCTCTCTCCCCAGATGAAGGTCTGTTCATATCCTAACCCCCAGGACCCGTGAGTATCACCGTATTCAGAAATGGAGTCCTTGCTGATGGGATGAAGATGTGGTTAGGATAAGGCCCTACCGGCCTGGGGCGGGCCCCGAATCCAGTGACTGCTTTCCCTGTAAGACGGTCGTGTGAAGATGCGGCGCTGTCCTCTGTTCACGTGGCTAAGTACAGATAAGATGCAGGACGTTGGGGGTTTGGAAGGTGGTTCGCCACAACCCTTGGTTTCCAGGTAATGAACAGTCAGCCCGTGCTGGCTGAGGCAGAGCAGGCCGAAGGGAGGATTTCAGGCCTGGCTGGATCCAGAGGCTGAAGTGATGCCATCAGTAGTTCGTCTTTTTCCTTTTTTTGACCCACCTTTCTCTTGCACCAGCCTCGTTTCACCAAGCTCTTCCATGTGGCTGTCACCAGCAGCTCTAGGCCAGCCTCTCTTTCTAGCAGCTTCCGTGGGAGGAAGAGATGAGCTGCTTCTTAACGATAGTCTGACAGAAGCCCCAAGATTGTCTCTGATGGGACCAGCTCGTCCATCAACCCGAGACCTACTCTGTTCCTTGAACAATTATTTGGCCGAGGGCAGGTGGCCCTTTGGCCAGGCCGGGGTCAGGTGTGCACTGGGGATTGGACAGAAGCGTGGTAGTTTCCTGGAGGGACGTTGGGATATTAGAACTGGAAGGAAGGGGAGGGCGTGCAGAGCCAACCAAGACAGATTCTTCATGGTGATAAAGACACTATGGATCAGGATCCACTATGGATCAAGGAGGGCTTCCGGGAGGAGGAGGACCAGAGGCCCTGGAGAAGAGGTTGAATTCGAAAAGGGGGATGGAGCAATTGAATTATCCAATGTTATCTGGTGCATCCGCTCTGTGTACTGCGGAAGATTCAAGAACGGGGAAGGCACCACCCGCTGCTGAATGAATCTGATATTGTAGGAAGGCAACATGGGTTCGGACAGTGGCGCCCAGACACGCTGCCCGTGCGCAAAGGCGGGAAGCCAGCAGTGTCGCGAGGGACCCTTAGAGCGGGGGCTGGGAGCCCGCGGGCTTGGAGGATGGATACTGTGTTCACTGGTCCCAGGGACATTTGTCTGTGAGAACCACCACCTCCCGGCGTCAGTCTTGGCTGCTCCCAGACTCTGCTGCCGCTCACCACACTGCTCTGCGTTCTCCACGTTAGCGCACTGTCTGAACCTATTTGAAAAAGAAGCAGTCCGTTGCCAGATTAAGTAGGAAATCCTGCCAGAAACAGAAAGCGACCCTGTTACTCGGATCTCCCTGGATTCCGGGGACCAGCTTCCACCCCAGGGGACAGAGGACCAAGTGTGACAGAGTGTCAAATGCGTCAGCACCGACGGAGCCCTCGTCGTTGAAGACAACCGACAGGAGAGAGAATATCAAGCCGAGAGTGATGCCGTCTGCTCCCTAAATCAGTGAGCGACGGAGGGCTTGCCAAGTGGTGCCCGCGGGACCAGCAGGAAGGACCAGCCCGCGCCCTTCCTTCGCTGAAGGTGGGATGGCTCTCGTCTGAGCCGGGGGTTTGGCGACGGAGGCCGAGGCGGCTCCGGGCCACATCAGGCATTGAGGTCGGGTGTCTGCGCCCTGACGGTCCTAACAGTCGCCTTCAGCCTTCCGGGATCTACGGACAGACCCACGTTCTGGATTTGTGGGAGGTACGCAGCTTCGGGCATTTCAGCAGAGTGGACCGAAGCTCGGCCGTCTGGGCGGCTTGGAGACGTCGTCCGACGGGTGGGGAGAGGCGACCTTCTCCCCTGATGCGCGGATCTCCGGAACCCCGAGGAGCTGCTGGAGCACAGAGCAATCTTGCAAATGAAGAATTAGCGTGTCCCGGGCCCGCAGCTGTATCGGTGACGGGGCTTAATCTATTGTCTAAATAATCACCGGTGGCTCTTTTGTAATCAGAACTCAGTGCCTCCCTTAATTACATTCCCCGCTCAAGGAATCGGGTCAACACCAGAGGTCCTTCTCAGAGAAAAATCGGGTTAGCTGTTACACTGTTAATTACCCTTCGAAAAAGAACGCATAGAGGCTGGGTCTGTCGTAGGGCATTTCATCCCACTCCGTTGGCTGGGTCCTGCTCCGATGAGTAACACGGAGACCAACGATTGTAGGGGCGTCCAGAGGTCCTTCCTCACGTCCGCCCCGCTGTCCGCAGAGGCAGAGACACGGGAGCCTAGAGCCAGGGAGCGGAGAGTCTCCTAGATTCTGCCTCCGCCAGCCCTTTTCACGCACGGGGGAGACAGAGGCACCGTGGCTCATGGCCACGTCCTCCTGGGGTGGAGGCTAAGCCTCCCGGGGACTGGGGGCACGTGCGGGGGGCTTGCGAGTGCCTGTCCACACCCCGTTGCTCTTTCCACGACTCCCCATAGTTTCTCAACTCATGAGGCAGGACGCTGACTTCACCCCGAGTCTAGGGATAGAGGACGTGGCCTGGGCCGGCCATGGGGTGCCTTCTGCCTCTCTAGATAGAGTCAGAGCCCTATGTGCGACCTCAGTCAGTCCAATCAGAGCGGCTTTGGGTGTCGTCACCAGGCCACCACGAAAGCGTTCTCCAGTTTCTGCTGGATGTGGCTAAGAAAGCGGAGAACACACGAACCTATCAGCAGCTAGCCTGCAGTCCCGGCGGGGAGCGGGGGGGGGGGGGCCCGGATACGGAAGCCCCCTCTGAGGGAGGCAGCCCAGGCCCGTGAGAAGACGCAGAGCAAAGGTGTCCGAGCGGCTTGATCTAGCCCTACCTGAAGCCTTTTCGCTGCTCTTTGCAACCTAAGGTATCCTAACCAACCCACGTGACATTGCTCGCCCCCTGACCCGTGGCCCACGTCACCGATTCTCCGCGTGCCCTCTCCTGCCACGCCTGGTCTCGGCCTCCGAGTCCTCAACGCTGCGCTCGAGCCCACCTCCGGCATTAAGTGAGACCGACACAGGGTGAAAGCTGTCACTTCTGCCCGCAGATGGAACCGGCGTGTCCTTAGAGCCGGCATGGCCAGAGCTTTTACTGAACTCCAGCTCACACCCCCAGGCAGGGTTCGCTAGGAAAACACAGTGCAGTCTGGTGGAGGGGGACTCGGCGTCTGGATGCGGACGGACCTGGGTTCGGATGTGGACGGCAGCTGTCACCAGCTATGGGCCGTGGGCGTACGCTGCAGCCCCCTGAACCTCACGCTGCCGCGTGTTTCCGGGCGGGCTTTCCTACTCCTCTAGGAGGCGTTCAGGCAGCAGAGTCGGGAAAGGCCCCTGACTGTGGGCGGGCCGCCGACCCCGGGTCTGGGGACCAGAGTCCACACCAGCGGGCGCGACGGTCCCTCCTTACTGGACAGGGTTTCCATCAAGCTCCATGTGGCTTCCGCTCTGGGAAAAAAGACGGCCCTCTCTTTGCTTCTCCTTCTTCCGGTCCCATTTCCTGCCCAGCTCTTTGCTTGAGAGCAACCTTGTCGCGCCTTCCCGCCCCCGCGGGCTCGGCCCCGGATGAACTGGGCAGGGCGGTTCCTTGGCCTCCGCCTGTCTTATTCGCTGGAATAGCGCCTGGCACGGAGCGGGCGCTTCGTAGGCATTTAGCGACTGGTTGACGGGTTTTCTGCGTCTGTTTCCTCGGACGCTGACATCGGAGGTTTAGGGATTTCACAATAGTGCTCATCTCAGAAAGCTCGAGAACAAAAGAGTAACACTCGGTAGACACTGCCGTGGTGTTGTTCCGGTGATTCTGCACCAGCTCCAGGTGTGAGGGCCACTGACGGTGCAAGAACCAGAGATGGCAGCGGGGGGAGGGGGAGGGATGGAGCAGGGGGGGAAGTGGGAGGGGACGGAGGAGGGAGGAGAACGGGCGGCCAGTGCAAGAGACCAAGCATGTGTCTGTGTGTGTGTGCATGCGTGTGTGTGCATGTGTGGACATGCACCTGTGTACACGCGTGTGCGTGAGTGCCCGTGCATGTCCCTGGGCGTGCGCCTGGGCGTGTGTCTGGCCCCCTTCAGACGTCCCGTACGGAACGGCACACCCTGGGTGGCCCCCTACCTGTCCTGCACGTGCAGACGGAGCGTCTGGTCTGTAACAGGACACACGCTCTGCTCTTGGACACACAGCACAGCCTGTAGGTTCCTTTAAAAATTAACATGTTTTGGGGGCACCTGGGGGGCTCAACTGGTTAAGCGTCTGACTCTCGATCTCAGCTCAGGTCAGGATCTCACAGTTCGTGAGTTCGAGCCCCACGTCCGGCTCCGTGCTGACAGTGCAGAGCCTGCTTGGGATTCTGTGTCAGTCCCTCTCTGTCTGCCCCCCCCTCCCACTCTCTCAAAGTGAATAAATAAACTTAAAAAACAGTTAACATGTTCATGTGAGTGTGTGTCTGAGTGTGTCCCTCTGCTGCCGGGCAGTTAAGAGTCACCCTCTGTCGAAGGGGAAAGCTGATAACTTTGTCCAGAGACGGGGGCGCGGCTGAGGGGCTGGGACGGCCACCCGGGGGGCTTCCCCCCTGCAGCTGGGCTGGCCGGGTCTAGGGGTCTTGCGGGCACGTGGGCAGAGGGGCGACACCTTTGCGTCCCGCCACAGGGAGATGCCTGCCACCGTCCATGACAAACGGTGCTCCTTGTGTTTGTGGGCAGCTTCCTTAGCCCCCCGCCCGGAAGTTTTGCGTCCTGCCGCACACCCTTGGGCAGCCCGCCGTCTCCGTCCGCACCGTCTCCGGTTCTGTGGTCACATACGAACACCTGCAGATCCCGTTCGGGCCTTTGGGGTTTTGTGGCTTTGCGTATTAACAGTAGGACTTGCTGTGTTTTCTCACGTGGATCGTGGAGTATGCCATGTGGACATGGGATGGGGGCTCCCACCTGTGCCTGCGGGGCGGGGACGTGGGGCGGGGGCGGGCGGGGGGCCTGTGTGAGCCCCGCGGGGTCCCCCGAGTCAAAGCGGAGCTGGCCAGCCCCGCGGACCGGAGTCTGAGGCTCTTGTCGTCATCCAGGCTTGGCGGTAAGTTCTGGGCGTGGGCGAGGGGAGAAGGCAGGACGCTAGGCTACAGGGGGGTGGGGAGCAGGGGGCAGGGGGCAGGGGGGCCGTCCTGCCAGAGCCCGGGCCCCTCCCGGGCCGCCCTCCCCGGACCTCACCCTCACGTCGCCTCCTCCAAGTCTTTCCCTCGTTGTCTGAACTGCCCTGTCAACACGGAGACGTGAGAACTGTTCTAAAACACCATTTTTTCGTAACGTGCCCAGGGCAACCTCCGGTCCAGCCTCTCGCCGGCTGTGGTTACGTTGTGGGGGGCTGAACGCGTCCCGGAGGGAGCAGGGGGACACCCGTGCGCGTACCGGACAGGTGCGTCTGGGAGGTCGGAGGAGGTGGTGGAAGCGTGATCGGTGACGACGGTTCCGGGTACGAACCGGGAGAGGCGGGGTCTGCAGCAACGGCTGGGCACGTGTTCTCCTGGGGCGTTTGGGGTCTCCTTGTTGCAGAAAACGAGGTGACCATCAGAGTCTAAAATAGCAGCGTGCTGTTTACGAAGCCTGTGCGGAGGAGACACAGCAGCTCTCTCCTGGGCCCGTGGCTGGCGACTGGGACCTTGGGTTTGGGGCCTCTGCCCCCCCCCCACCCCCCCGCCAAGTGAAAAGCGGGGCGCTGCGTCCAGACCGCACAACCCTGTGGTCTACGCTGACCGCCTGCTCCCCTGCGGGCAGCCTGGGATTCTGGACCTGCCGGGCGGAAGGTGCCTACGCGGGCGCCCCACAGACACCCCGGGGCTGTCTCTGCGGGCTTCCCGGTGACGGCTCCTCACGCGTGTTGTCGTAGCTTACCGTGACCCCACCGGGAGAAGACTCTGGAAGCTTGCTGTGGTGTCGCTCAGACCTGCCCCCGCTCACCTTCGCCCTTGGCTGACTTTGCTTTTGTGTCCCTTTGCTGCGGAAGTCACAGCCATGAGCGTGACTGCGTGCCGAGTCCCACGAGCCCCGAGGGTTCCCTGTACCCCAGGGTGGCCTTGGGGACCCCGACACGGGACTGCTTTCCATCTGTGGAGAAGCCGGCCTGAACCGCTTCTGGATCGGGGGTTTGTATGTAGCGGAGAAGCCGGCGCCCGGGGACCCGCACTCTCTGTGCCCGAGGGTTTGCCAGAACCCAGGAACAAAGGAATGGGAAAAAAGGTGGCGCTTATAAAAGTCCAAAATAATTTTTAGAAAATAGTTTAAGTGCAGATGAGAAAAAAGCCTCCCACCCCCGCCCGCCCCGCCTACTGAAATGCCCCCTGGGCCACACTCAGGCGGCGGGCGGCGGGAAGGTGGCGGCCTGTGCTGCAGGCTGGGCTCTCTGCCTGTCTTCTGAGGCCCAGAGAGGTGAGCGAGCACGGTGCCCCGTGGGCGGTGCGACCTGGCCCCGCCCCCGCCCCGCCCCGCCCCCTTCCCCTTCCCCGCCACGCCCCCTTCCTCTTTCCCCGCCCCGCCCCTGCCGCGCCCCGCCCC